>CAMZMU010000089.1:18795490-18956780 GCA_947311845.1 Poa pratensis
GTGTTCTCAATGTTGTTTCTTCTCAAAATTTACCTGACAAGTTGACATCCCCTCTGTTCGGGTATGCTAACATAGTCATTTGTATTTTGATTGGCTGGTAATTATGATCAGTATGGAAAGGAGGCACTGCAGCTATCAGAACTAGCACTCAAACAAGCAAGACCACAGAATGAGTTCTTCTGTAAGACACTGACTGCAAGTGATACAAGTACGCATGGAGGCTTCTCTGTGCCTCGCCGATCTGCAGAGAGATATTTCCACCTCTTGTATGTAAAGCTTTTGGAGTCCAAACTAATTTAGTTTATTCTCCGTATCCTTCATCCTTCCAATTAAATTATTCTTGCTTCGTGTTCTAGGACTTCTCGATGCAACCACCCGCGCAAGAGATACAAGCTAGGGATTTACATGATAATGTGTGGACATTCCGTCACATATATAGGGGTAAGAAATTTCAGCATTCTGGAAATAATACCTGCTGTAAATGGATCGTTTATATGTAAACATTGAGTTTATAGTTGTCGCTCAGTATTGAACATGGTTCAGTTGTATATACTCACAAGTAGTAACCGTTTGCACATAGTAGTCCATGTGTGATTGTCGAATTAAGGTTTGATGTGAAATTTTGTGTATGCCTTTGCATTATGTCCACAAAAGTATTTAGCCATAATTTTGTTTTGTCTTGAGCAGGTCAGCCAAAACGACATCTGCTTACAACAGGCTGGAGTCTCTTTGTGAGCGGCAAGAGGTTATTTGCCGGAGATTCTGTCATTTTTGTAAGGTAGAAAGCACATCTTCAATATCTTTGAAGTTTGAACTAAAGAAATGTATTAGAGATGCTAGTTTGTCATTATTTATGCCCGGAAAATTTCCCCTGCTCATTGCTCATGGTAAATTAACAGCGACTGTTCCTTGTTTGTTTTTCAATATATTTTGTAGGGACGAAAGGCATCAACTTCTACTTGGAATCAGGCGTGCTAACCGACAACCGACTAACATATCATCATCTGTCCTTTCAAGTGACAGCATGCATATAGGGATTCTTGCTGCAGCAGCCCATGCTGCTGCCAACAATAGCCCATTTACCATATTTTATAACCCTAGGTCAGTTCATGGAGTATTGTTTAACTCTATTTGTGTGAATCATAATGGATTTTTGAAATCTAACCATGACATCCAAACTTTGTATTTTCAGAGCCAGCCCTACTGAATTTGTTATCCCGTTCGCTAAGTATCAGAAGGCTGTCTATAGTAATCAATTATCTTTAGGAATGCGCTTCCGCATGATGTTTGAAACTGAGGAATTAGGAACGAGAAGGTATTTATTGCTCACTTTCATTTTCTATCTCGAGTTACTGGCTACTTAATTATGTGACTAGCTTAGTGGTTTGTTGATACTTCTATGGAATGAGAAGGCTATTTAGTTCTTCCAGTTTTCAAATTGTTTGTTCCTGATGTATGTTAGCATCATGCAGGTACATGGGCACAATAACTGGTATAAATGATTTAGATCCTGTAAGATGGAAAAACTCTCAGTGGCGCAACTTACAGGTCGATTCCCCAGTTAGATTTGGCAGCAACGTGCTATGTTATTTACCCCTTTCTGCTGCTGATACCAAGTCTTCTCATTGCTCAACAGGTTGGCTGGGATGAGTCTGCAGCAGGTGAAAGGCGGAACAGGGTTTCAATCTGGGAGATTGAACCAGTAGCTGCTCCATTTTTCATATGCCCTCCACCGTTTTTTGGTGCAAAGCGTTCCAGACAATTAGGTAGGACTACTTCAATGCCACCGGGATGTCAATCCTTAAACTACATTACATTGTAACTGTACAATTGGAAGTAGGCCTGCACCAGGGTGGTTGCATAGCACATATATTATATAGTATATACAAGTATGTCGATGATATGTTCATGTAGATCCCTAATTTGAAGATAGTACTTTATGCATATGTTGTTTGCAAAGAATACCATTACTTTCGTTTAAATGATTTGATCTTTAGAGACGCGAGTAGCCCGGAGTTTCATGATCCTCACAACAAATGGTGTTTGGGCTTTAAAGAATCTATCATAAACCATACTTTCATACACCAAGCAATAATAGACAAGTCGACAGTTATATTGGAGTCGGAATGTTTCTGGATAATCTTTTCCCTCTAATAGCTTAGGTGATTATGGACTTGCCTGAATTTAAGGTGCATCCGAATTTTGTAAATTCTGATTTGGAAGTGTTTACTACACTGGTTTTATGCATGCTTATATATTGATCCCAGTTATATACTTGCAGATGACGAGTCCTCAGAAATGGAGAATCTCTTAAAGAGGGCTATGCCTTGGCTGGGTGAGGAGATATGCATAAAGGACCCTCAGACGCAGAATACCGTAATGCCTGGTCTGAGCTTGGTTCAGTGGATGAACATGAATATGCAGCAGAGCTCGTCATTTGCAAATACAGCTATGCAGTCCGAGTATTTGCGGTCAATAACCAACCCCAGCATGCAAAACATTGGTTCTGCTGATCTCTCAAGGCAGTTGGCTCTGCAGAACCAGCTTCTGCAACAGAATAACATGCAGTTCAATACTCCCAAACTTTCTCAGCATATGCAGGCGAACAATGATTTCTCGAAAGCAGCCCTTCCATTGAATCAGCTTGGCGTGAGCACCAAATCACAAGAACAAACTCAAGATGCTAGCAACCTTCAGAGGCAACAGTCCATGAACTTTGCACTTCCTTTGAGCCAAGCTCAAACCAGTCTTGCCCAAGCTCAGGTCCTTGCACAGAATCAGATACAACAGCCACATATATCCCAAAATCAGTTGCCAGCCGTCAGTCAGCCTCTCCTGTCCCATCAGCAACAACAAGAACAAGAACAACATCATCAACAACAACAGCAGCAGCAGTTGCAACAACAGCAGCAGCAGTTACAACAACAGCAGCAGCACCAGCAAAAATTTCTACAGCAGCAGCAGCTTTTACTTCAGCAACAGCAGTTACAACAACAGCAACAGCAGCAACTCAATAAGATGCCTGCACAGCTACCAAATCTGTCTAATCAACAGCTGCAACTATCGGATCAGCAGCTTCAGTTGCAACTCCTGCAAAAACTACAGCAACAGCAGCAGTCATTCCTGTCCCAGCCTGGAGTTACCCTTGCACAACTACCTCTGATCCAAGAACAGCAAAAGTTAATCATGGATATGCAACAGCAGCTGTCAAACTCTCATTCACTTCCCCAACAACAGATGATGCCTCAACAAAGCACAAAAATTCCATCACAGGCAGCACAAGTGCCACCACCCATGCAGCCAGATGCAGCACAACAGAAGCTTCCACAGAAGCAAGCTGTGCCCGCAGATACCTTAGAAGCTAACGTTCGCCCGACCACACCACTGAAATTCAGTTCAGCAAACGGAAGTCCTTTGAGGATGCCTGGTGCTACACATTCTGTAGTTACGGAAGAAATCCCTTCTTGCTCAACATCCCCTTCCACTGCAAATGGTAATCATCTTCTACAACCAGTCGCCGGTAGGGACCAATATTGCAGCATGATCAACACCGACAAGGCACCTCACTCAACTGCCCCTATGTCAGTTCCAAGCTCCCTTGATGTTGTCACAGGAACTCCAAGAATGACAAAGGAAATTTCAAAATTGAATTCCAATGTAAAGCAAAGTATGATGGCTTCAAAACTACCGAGTGCAGGAGCTAGTCCCCAAAATTTTATGAACAACGCACCCCCAACAGACTATCTAGAAACAGCTTCGTCAGCAACTTCAGTATGGCTTTCCCAAGCTGATGGTCTTCTGCATCAAAATTTCCCCATCTCTAACTTTAGTCAGCAGCAGCTGTTCAAAGATGCACCTCCAGATACTGAAATTCAAGCTGAAGTTCCAAGTAATCATGCATTGTTTGGAATTAGCAATGATGGTCATGTGGGCTTCCCTTTGGGAACTGATGATTTCCTGACGAATGGAATTGATGCTGTCAAGTTTCAAAATCATCTCTCTACAGACATTGATAACAACTACAGAATACCAAAAGATGCCCAGCAAGAGATATCATCCTCCATGGTTTCACAGTCATTTGGTGCGTCAGACATGGCATTTAATTCAATTGACTCTGGAATCAATGATGGCGCCTTCTTGAACAGAAGTTCTTGGCCCCCGGCTCCCCCGGTAAAGAGGATGAGGACGTTCACGAAGGTTAGAGCTTTTTCCCTTCTCTTTCACCTGAAATTTGGATGCTACTTTCAATGTATTATCATTTTAATATTCAGTATGGTTCTCCTATGAAGTAAAAGGAAGCATATTTTCACTACCATGCTAACATAGTTGGAAGATGAAACACCGAACTATAAACGAAAGGATCAATACCCCTTGACTATGTTCTAAAAGTGTTAGGGGAATACACGAGGAACTTGAATTGCATAACTTGTCCTCCTCTTATGTGAAAACTATTCTGAATATGGAGTAGAAGGCTTGAAATTTTTGCTCACTTAACCAAGGTACAGTCAGGGTGTAATATCTACCTATTGTCATGTATGGAACATAATGATTATGTTCACATTTAATTTGTGTATGCATGAGATGCTCAATAAGGTCTGAAACTTTTGAAATTCTAACAGAAGCAAAAAAAAAAAGGCGTGCACTGGTGCGCTTATTCTTCTTCCTAGTAGCAGTATATGTTGCCGTGGCTTGATCAGGCTGGCGCAAGTCTACACTCAATCATTTGTTTCTTTTTGATATTGATAAGTACCTTTTCTGCTGCATCTTTGCCTAACCAAACTGTCTCTGTAGGTGTATAAACGTGGAGCTGTGGGCCGATCTATTGACATTAGTCAGTACGCTGGATATGATGAATTAAAGCATGCTCTGGCTCGAATGTTTAGCATAGAGGGCCAACTCGAGGAACGACAGAGGATTGGCTGGAAGCTTGTCTATAGAGATCATGAAGATGACATCCTACTTCTTGGTGATGATCCTTGGGAGTAAGTTCATATGTCTTCCATTTATGCTTGTGTAAACTTTTCACTCTAAAATAATATACTTGTCAATATTGTAAAATACTAAATATTTAAGTGATAGTGACATTATTAAATATGGCCGACTAGAATGTTGAATAAACGAAAAAATGCTAATGTGGATTGCACATATTTTGTGCTAATTGTGGTTGTTAATGTTGGCTGTACAGGGAGTTTGTCAACTGCGTGAAGTGCATTAGGATCCTTTCGCCCCAAGAAGTGCAACAGATGAGCTTGGATGGCGATCTGGGCGCCAGCGTTCTCCCGAACCAGGCTTGCAGCAGCTCAGATGGCGGAGGGAATGCTTGGAGGGCTCGCTGTGACCAGAACTCAGGCAACCCTTCCACCGGCTCGTATGACCAATTTGAGTGACCTATTCTACTGGTCTAGACACACCGCACCGCCACTCGAGATGACCGGCAACAGCTGTGCGGCGCCAGGATGTTGTAGATGCGGCGCCAGCTTACATCCGGGGAGCGCAAGCAGCTCATCGGATTATTAGTGTTCTGTTTATATGTGTAGTTCTTACAAGAAAGGAAGTAGGCATTGGTAAATGAAGCTTACCTAGAGTTGAGAGGGTTAGGTGAAAGATGCTGTACTATTGGGAAGGCATATCTGTAGTAACCTGATGCTCCGTCTCTTTTGAGGCCATTTTTAAGATCTTCATGAATCCCAAGTTGGTTGCTGGGAAAGTAATTTTCTATCTTGCAACTCATCGATTGTTGAACACAACAAACAAAACCCAACCTAATACAGCAAAAGCACTATGTAAGCAATAAAGTTGATACATTACTGAGGAATGATCACTTAAATCACTGATTTGCAGGGTAAAAGAAAAATCACTGATAAGCAGCACCTTCAGGATTTCGTTGATTGACTGACGTTTCTGATAAATAACTTGTGAGAATATGAGAGCATTTCTTTGGTCAATTGCAATGTTAGAAAACTACTGATGTTTTTTTCTCTGGCATCTATAGGAATATAGGATAGCCTCCGGCTTTGATCCAATAGTGCTAGGGAAGTTGGCCTGTTACTTAACTGTAGTAGGCCAACAGTCAGCAGAAGCCTTGTGAGCACAGCTCTCAACATGAAGAGAAACAATGGAAAAACAACCAGCCAGACCAACCAATTGTAATATGGTTTCGTTTCAGTTGTAAAATCATGCTAAAATTTCATGCATTGATATCTCATCACAAGTCTCACAGCTAATATTTAATTCTGATATGAATTACTACTTGATCATCAGGGGTTTGACATACAGGATATTTCGATTTTGTTTTGCTGACAGGTGATCCTATAAAGACCTTATTCACAAATCAAGGAGATCAGCTGTTTCTGAAAACAGTAATACAACACATGGACGAATCAGTTCTTCATGAAGAATGATCTCTTCATGAAGAATGATCCTAGACCTCAATTGTCAATCCCGGTACTCGATTCAGGTTGTTCAAGCTCATGCATGAATGACTGGTAGGTCTCAACCCGGTCTTCGGTTCGGGCCGTTCGAGTCCTTGCACGAATCCAAGTGTCATCGTGAGGAAATCCTTCATGTGAAGCTTCTTCCATTCCTACAGAGAACAAATGATGAATGTAACTATTGAGCAAGTCACAGTGAAAACAAATGGAAATCAAGTAGATTGAAGATTATGACAGATCAAATGCATCAATAGACTACAATGGCTACCCAGATGAAATGGTGTTAACATTTCATTTGAACGGCAAAATCATCCATGAGCTCATAATAAAGAGGTGTGGTTCAGCGTGACAGTCTTCAGCCATTATATACTCGCCTAGTGGTCATAAATGAAATCTTATGTCCGTCTCATAACCTCGGGGAAATCTATCGACATTCATATTAATCAGATTAGTTCAGTGTACAGTGTCACTTGAGAACACAATAAATATACCCATTCTAAGAATCAAGTGTGGGACTTAAACAACTAGACTAATGAGTTTAAGATCCCGTGGGTGTTGCGAATAGGGCCCTGATAGATGAACATGAAGTGAAAGACCCTCACCTCAAAATCCCATTCACCATAAAGATCTGGATCCTCTGCATCACTCCATACATAAGTGTCAGCAAGCATTGTCTCGGAAGTATCCTGAAGGCCAAAGTTTCTTTCAGCAAAACTATCTAAACCACAAGTTAGCAGCTTCAAATAGTTCCTAATAAGAGCAAAGCCATGAGCAATGGGTCACTTCAGCTGGATACAACTTACAGTCAGTGATATCTGTACGCTTCTCCTTATGTACTCAAAATCTTCAAATGCGTCCAGGACAATGAGTTCTGCATCAGAAATACCCATGATAACCTGCAGAGCAGTAAGCATAAGTAGAGGAAGAATGCAACTGAGGCTCAAAGCTGAATGATTAGCCTCATTGCAGAAAGAGGATTTTTTTTTTTGCACGTAACAACAGAGGCGAAGTGATAAAGTGACTCCACCAAAACAAATACACAAACTTCAACAATTATATGGTTTAAAAATTGTGCTAGCTCCAAAAGACGGTAACAAGAGTAATTATTGGATTGCACAAAATTAGACCTGAAGACCTGTCTGAGCAGAGCAACCTTTAAGAAACAGTAGCTGGTTTTGGACCCAAACTCCCAAAAACCTTATTGACTTTTTTTTAGATAAAAGGCACATAGTGCCCAGCTTTAAATTAATAAAGCCAACCTTATTGACTTTACAGCATTGACTTGTAACTAAAACTCCAGCACTTCGATATTCTGGGGTGAAAAAACAGAGAAACCACATAATGTACAACCAGAGAGAAACTATGATATAATCACATGTTATGACAGCAGTGGAACCAAGGGAACAGAACACAACCAACTGAGAAAATTTTAGACGCACCAACAAAAAGGACAAAGTTGAACAGCTAAGTCTTGTATAGCAGTTAACAAACCTTCCCAGCTACTTTCTTGCTTTCAACAGGTAGGATTGCTGGATAAATACGGTCCTTGACGTTAAATCTGTGGCTGCAGAGAATGGAGTGTGATGTCAAAACTTGAGTTGCAACTTGCAAGTAAATCAATATAATTGGAGAAGGGGCGTAGCAGAAATAATAACTCTAATTCAAGAGTCAGCATTACAAGAACCAACATAACAGACCATTATTTGCATGCATCAATTCTTTAAGGTGCTATTTGACGAGTAGAATTCAAGAAACCCTATCAGTTTCATAATATAGAGAGAAACATGATACTGCGGTAACACACCGACCAGTTAGGATTACGCTGAAACACTGAAGATGCAACTCACAAGTCACAACTTCAGAATGATGTTTTGTTGCAAAACAGGCCTGATAACAGTGTCCCGGTAGGCGTTGAATTCACCATTAAATTGATGGACAAGTTCAGTGCCCAATGTTGAAGAGCCAGAGAGCTCCATTTATCAATTTGCACTGTTCTTGTGCATTTTGACACATATATCACTTTGCGCTCTGAATTCTAATCATTATTGATTGAATCAAGAATTCTAATCATTACAGTGTTCGTTTTCATCCTAAAGCTCCTTCTACCTAAAGATTCTTCACTCCGTCTCCCATACGCGGCCCAAAATTCTCCAGTTAATCGCATGCAGCAGATAATTAAAAAACATAATCTAGTCACCGAGCACCGCGATTCCGCGAACAAAAGCGACGGCTAGAGAGGAATAATCTGCGGGGTGAAAGGATCGGGAACGAAGAGAAGAAGGAGAAAGGGTTGCGCGCGTACTAGTCGGTGAGGAGCGCCGGGGAGGAGGCCGGGACGCGGTGGAGGATGGCGCTGACCACCTCCTCCGCCATCAGGCTTCCGTAGACGAACACGCTGTGCGCCCCGGCCGAAGCGGTGGCGGCAGGAGTCGTCGCCGCCATGGCGTCAGGAGCGTGGGAGTAGGAAGAGGGGTTGTCCGGTGCCAGTCACTGACACTTGCGTGGCGGCGAGCGGCACGCGACCGAGGTGTGGCGTGCGGTGTGAGCTAGGCGGCCGTCCAGTCCAGCGAGCGAGCCTCGGCGGCGGGCAACCAGGACCAGGGTGCAGAGTGTCTGGGCCAGCTTTTTCGTTTTTTTTTTTGCTAGATGGCAGATGGCTCGAGTCACTGCGTGGAACAATAGAGACTGGGAGCCCAGATGGAGTGTTCTGCACCATGTACTTTTAGAGGCATTTGCACCTTCCATAGTTCCATAATCCGACCATTGTACACGCCTGGGTTATAGATACCATAATATAAGGATTTAGAAGTATAAACGCCATTTTTTGCAAGCGTCTAGTACCCCACATCTGGTTCCTCACAAGGGTTGGTTGCGAAAGCCGGTTCCTCTTTCCCCTCTCCTGCTACAGTAGACCGAGAGAGGCAAAAAGAGGGCGACTCGAAGGTTCGAGGTCTCGCCGGCGGATTCGCCGCTCCCCTTCTCCTCCAGTGGCCGCTCCGGCGCCGCGAGGAAGAGGGGAGCTCTGGATTCGACCGTGCATGTATATAGTCCTAGTAGTCTAGATCTTCCCGGTGGCGGCGGTGGGGTGGTGCCGGCGTCGCGGTTGTGGAATAAAGGTGCGGTTGCTCTTCTTCCACCTCGGCAACGTCCTCCTGGGCGAGGCTGTCGAGCAGCTGCTGGTTCGTGCTCGCGGATTGGCGGATCCAGCGGGTCTAGGTGGCCTGGGCATGATGGTCGCGGCGGAGGTGATGTTGTGCCCATGGGTTTTTGGTCCCCCGTCTCCGTCTTCGCGGCGGTGAGATGGCCTCCGGCCTCACTGTGGAGTTGCTGGGGGTGGTCTTGGAGTTGGAGATGCTGGCGCGTGCTCCCGTCTTCCCCGGCCGGCCGTGGTGGCGAGGGGGGAAGCTTCGGTGCCTGCGTTCTGCGTCTTCTTGGCTGGCCTTCCAGGAATGGTGGAGTGGGAGTTGCTGCTGAGGTGGTCGATCGTGTGGTTTGCGGTGGTGGGATCTGGCTGTTCTCGGCTAGATCGGAAGCGGTTCGAGCTTGGCGTGCGTCGTCGGCCGATGATCTTTCAGTACGACTCAGATCCAGTTCTACGGGATTGGTGGTTACTGCGGCTCGTAAAAGCCTTCTGGCTAGGAGTTCCTCCGCTTCCAGGATTCGTCATCGACGGCGTCTTCTTCGCGGGCGTCCGCGCTGGTGGAGTTCCGGGTCGATGGCGTGAGGTTGAAGATGATGATGGCCCTCAGGATTTTCTCCTCCAGTATCTGTTCCTCGTGTTTAGGTTGATCTTGTATTTGTTCGTGTTAATGGTTTGTATCCTTGCTACTATATGAATACAAGTTTTTACCTTTCAAAAAAAAAACATCTGGTTCCTCACCAAGCTCTTTATTTTCTACTCCCTCCGTTCCAAATTAATTGACGCAGATTTAGAACAAAGTTGTACTAAAACTGCGTCAATTAATTTGGAACGGAAGGAGTAACATATTGGATAGATTCCTCCATTCAGCAACCTCACGAGGTCCAAACGTCCAAACGACTTCCGGAACCCCAAATTTAAACCTCCCACGGTCAACATATTCCTCACCACTACATCTGGCTCGTCACAACAAGCATAAAGCAACGGGAAACATACCCTCAACTGCACTTGAACACACCACATGTCCTGCCAGAATTTTGCTTTTCTGCCATATCCCAAGTGATACGCCGTACCTCTTCGAACCCACTGTTTAATAGCATGGAGGCTCTTCCAAAGCTGAGATGCCCCGTGTGATCAAATTCAAAAAAACATCCCAAGACCAAGATATTTATTACTGGGAATCTGACAGCTCAGATCCTGATCTCCGCATTCCAGTTTAATGATCCATTTCGCAAGCAGTGCGATATTTCTAGTTCTGATCTCCGCAAACCCCATCCCCAAATTATTTTGGTCTACACAACCTATCCCACCTTACCATATGATATTTGTGTTCCCCTTTATCTTCCCAATAGTATTTGGCCATGGCCATATCACTTTTATGATGGATGCCTTCAGGCAAGAGATACACCCCCATTAACTATGTAGGAACATTGCTAAGATATATTAAGCATGACAGAAAGCAGATTTGGAGGGTCCAACATATTCTGTCAAAAGCAGATGTTGCCTTCAAAAACTAAATCTGGATGATGGACCTTGCAGCTGCATCTAGGTTTACCTCAAAATTTCCCAGAATCTCTCACATTCTACACTGTTTCCTACAGACTTCATGTAGAACCCTTGCAATTTAAACAAGCATGTCTGACTTGGCCAACATAAGGATCAACAAAATTCATTGAACAACGGAAATTTCATGCTTGTTACTTTCCGTCAATACATACAGATTCACACCATACACATACATGTAAACACAGGTTGCAGCGGCTTTGTACACAAAGATTATTAAGGATCGGCATAAGGATCAAACGAGAAATGCAGCATGAAAAAATCTACACGGGGAAAGAACATGTACTCAAACAAGTGGTGATAAAAATAAAAATATGGCATGTAGTAATATGCTTCACCACAACTTGCACAACTGGAATCAGTGTCCAGTACCTGGCATTTGGTTTTTCAGGAGGGCTCACATTTCATGAAACACCTCATCCGGCCTGAGCATGTAATTACTCTTCTTTTACTTCCCTCTGTCTAGCAGGGACAATCATAAGCTAATAACATTATCATATCATAATCATCACAACAAAACCAACAACGATATGTAAACCTAGCGCCACATAAACCAAATTTGGGTTGGGGCATAACAAAGGATGACAGGGACATAGCGAATCATGTTGGATTGGTCTCCAAAACTTAAATTGAACCCAAATTGTGCACAGAGGATAATACAAAAACAACATAGCCGATGGAACTCAATCCACATAAGTACATAGTATTGCACGTTAATACACATATCCACAAGCGTAAATTTACTTAATAGAGCAACAAAGAAGGTTTAGCAGACAAAACGCTCCAAGCCTAATGGCCGATTGCTGGTGCAGATTTCATTGCAGCCGCTGTCGACCGATTCTTCTCCCGCGGCGAACCCAGCCGTGTAATCATCCTCCTAGGCGTTGGATACCTGGTACACGACGTGCGCTGACGACAGTGGCGGACCGTACTAGGGAACTGGCGGAGGAGGTGAGCTGGCGACGGGAGTTGGCAGTGGTTATGAGGCGGCCGACGCAGCAATTTTTTGGCGCGACTTTATAGAATCCAGCTGACAATGAAGAACGTCGCCAGGACGAGGCCTGCGCCCCCGAAGCTGGTGGCGGTCACCCCGAAGGCGTAGGTGGCGGCGATGGAGGGGCACACCCAGTAGACCTGCAACGCGAAGGGACCGGCGGTGGTATTCGAGCTCATCGTGGTCACTAGGGAAGGGAGGGTGTGCGCTAGGGTTTGGGGTCGGGGTGGGGAGTGGTGCCGCTGCCAGGATCGGTCCATTGAAAATTTGGGGCCGGGGGCAATACAATTTTTACTAAACCTTTATACTTATCTATTTGTTTTTACGATGTTACAATTTTTAGTAAGTACGATTTTCCATCTATTGACATAGTTTATTCACGAATTGGCAATGTTACTAAATATTAGCTTTTAAAAAAATAAGGTAGGGGAAGCTCCTAAACCCATTTTTTAAACAATAAGAACCCAAATCCGTTTACGTGAGGACTTGACTTCTTTACTAAATATTAGTTGGTCTGTTTTAAAACTATGTTTTCTATAATGCATAATCTATATAATTGATACATATTTATCGTAAAGGTCTCCAGAGAACACGATCTAACAAATATCTCAATAGCGGTTTCTACTGTATGATAAATTAAGCGTATTTACAGAAACTTTTAGATTATAAACTTAACCAATTTATTCTTCACTCCATTTTCATGGTCAAAATCGTATAGCAAGTCAACATTTAACAAAGTGTGCATGTTATATACTTCGTATTGAAACAACATTGCTTAGAGTAATCACCAGTAATATAAATTGGAGTGGATTCTAATATGTTTGTATATGTAATTTTATTTGACATTATCTTAACCAATATGCTTGTCATCATCTGGTGTATGCATGTCCCCTGTCACTTTATGAAATAAAATGTATAGCACAAAATTAAACATGTAAATACATCGGAAGTGTATGGATTGAGCTTTATAAATGGCATTGTTGCATTTTGTCTTGTGAAATACTTTTATTCGTATGTATTTATAATATTATTGGGACATATTATAAGTGAAAATCATAATCAAAGTTGTGCGTTGTTGACCTGAAGAGTCATTCATAATTAAGGCTCTGTTTGAAATCTCCATTTTTCAAAATAAAAATATATTAATACCATAATATTTCAGTGTTCGTACAAGCAATAATTTAGATTTTCCCTTTTTTGGTTTAAGAAAAAAGAGGAGTGGACCACTTTTTCCAATACTTAAATTTTTTGAGAATAACATGGTCTTTCAAAACTACAATATTTATAGAGCCAAACACTTCAAAGTATGTTAAATTGTAGTAATTTTATTAATCATTGTATTCTAAAAAAATAAACAATACTTTGCTGCCAAAGGCATCCTTATATTAATTTTTTAGTGAGTAAATAGTTTATTGGGTGTAATGGAAAATACCATAGTGATTACTATATAGTTAACCATTTTGGCCCTTCTCTTTTTGGGGGCATGGGCGGTCGCCCTTCTTGCCCGACCTATGGGCCGGTCCTGGCCGCTGCAAAGGAAGTGAGGCGGAGGAGGAGGAAGACGATCAAGTACGGGAGTGGAGTAGCTAGCTGCTATAGCGATGTCTTGGCTATTAACTCCCTGTGGTTTTCCCTTTTATCGTACTTTTTCGGCTATTCAAATCGGTTCTTACGAGCTACGCATCCGGCTGAAAAGGATAACATCATCTAAACAAAAAGTATGACATTCTGATCTAAAGAATATTTGCCATTTTCCTCGAAATGTAAATGTCCGTATTCTGTTTACGTGCAAATTCTTATGGACGAAAAAAATTGTGCGAACAGAACTAAACAAAATTAAGCCATAGAAAAATCTTGTTAGGGCATTAAGTCTTTTTCCTGCCTATGACACATGAAATTTTGGTAAAAAAAGGCAGGAACACACATTTAACGTTTTTTTATCTGAAGATGCTGCACCCCCATTTACCGGATTGAGATCCGGTGCCTTGCCATGGTCAAGGTACCAGCGGACTGAGATCCGGGCCTTGCCATGGTCAAGGCACCACTGAACAGTGTTATGCCTTTCTGATTGGGCCGTTAGATTGACAATAGCCTGATAAGATTAAACTGTAGCAGCGCACTGTGGACCGCTCTGTAGCAGTTGTACTGTTGATCAATGTATTGATGCAATCTGTACAACTGTCTTAATCAGCAGTACAACTGATCAACAGTACAACTGCTACAACTGCCCAATCAGCATCTGCTACAACTGCTACATAGAGGTCCACAGTGCGCTGCTACAGTTTAATCAAATCCGTCTATTGTCAATCTAACGGCCCAATCAGCAAGGCAAAACACTCTTCACTGGTGCCTTGACCATGGCAAGGCAACCGGGCCATCTTGATGAATCTCCTCAATTATATGACGATGTAGGATTACAATACTACCGACATAGGCTCGTGACAGTTTATCAGTTCAACCATTTACAACAAAAGTATCACGCAAAATAAGAAATAGCACTCGCCATCCTCTCTCCCTTGGGAAGTCTGGTCCTTGGCTAAGGTTTTGGTTGCTCTGCCGCTTCTTTCCCACACACCTATCTTGGTTTCCACTATCCACCCACAAATTCAGGCTAAACGCTTTCCTCCCTTACTTAGAAAATTCAGTAAACGACTTCCCGGTTGGATAGGAAAAATGCTTCCTATTAGTAGCCGTGGCATTCTTGCTAAAGCAACTCTTCGTTCCATGGCCTCTCACCTCTTGTCTGCCATTGTCGTGCCAGCAGGCACCATTCAGGAGTTTGATAAAATTTGTAGGGCATTCTTTTGGGCTGATTACGACCATGTTGGTGGTGGCCAATGTAAAGGTTCTTGGGAGGAATTTTGCGCCCCGGTCTCCAAAGGGGGTCTCGGCTTTCGCTGCCCAAGAACTCACAACACTACGCTTTTTATGAAATTTCTTTCCAAGATTCACTCGTCATCCTCTCTCTCCCTTGTAAGTCTACTTCTGTTCTTTCTACGACTCAACAGATCAAAAGGATCTTGGAGACTCTCATCGCCTAGACTCTATCATTTGGAAGGATTTCCTTTCCTGCCTACTTTCCGCAAGATTTCCAAGGTCACCATCGGATCAGGAACATGCACTTCTTTTTTGGCATGACACTCGATTTGAAAACTCAACGTTTTGTCAATGTTTTCCCGCTATTTTCTCGCATTCTATTAGACCTAAATCGTCTGTTGCCCTTGACTACTCCTCTTCCCCTGTAGCCATTGGGTTACGTAGCAGAATTTAAAAATTTCCGAACTACGTAACGTCCAGGAACATCTATGAAGATACAAGTGATACGTCCAAAACGTATCTACTTTTCCGAACACTTTTGCTGTTGTTTTACCTCTAACTTGTATGATTTGGATGCAACTAACATGGACTAACGCTGTTTTCAGCAGAATTGCCCTGGTGTCTTCTTTTTGTGCAGAAAAGTCAACTTTCGAGAAAAACTCCGAAAACAATTGCGATCGTCATATTTCACCGGAAGACCCACGGAGCCAGAAGGGGAGTCGGAGAGGCCACACCAGGCAGCCACGCCATAGCTGGGCGCGGCTGGGGGTGGGGCCGCGCCCAAGTGTGGCGTGGCCACCTCGGTCGCCCCCGACGCTCCCCTTTGGACTATATATTGCCCTTGACCTAAATATCGAGGGGGGTTCGACCATATTTCGCGAAACACATCCACGCT
Organism: Poa pratensis; assembly: GCA_947311845.1. Lineage (NCBI taxonomy): Eukaryota > Viridiplantae > Streptophyta > Magnoliopsida > Poales > Poaceae > Poa > Poa pratensis. The sequence continues at coordinate 18,811,330 of CAMZMU010000089.1, forward strand.
CCACCGCCGCCGCGATCTCTATTCCGGGGATCAGAAGTTCCGTTCTGGCACCCTGCCGGGACGGGGATTCGGAGGAGATCATCACCATCGTCATCACCACCGCCTCTCCATCAACCATCAATGATTCCCCCATCCATGTGTGAGTAGTTCCCTGCTGTAGGCTGAGGGGATGGTAGGGATTGGATGAGATTGTTCATGTAATAAGTTGCCAGATTGTTAGGGCATGGTGCCTAGTATCCATTGTTAGTGCTATTTATCATTGTTGCAACTTGTTGTGCTTAATGCTTGCCACTAGGGCCCGAGTGCCATGATCTCAGATCTGAACATGTTGTTGATGCATGAGAATAATTATGTTTTAGATCATATCTGCAAGTTGTTTTCACCTGTTATTGTCCGGAACCCGAGGCCCCGGAGTGACAGCAACCGGGATAACTGGAGGGGATGGCTTTGACTTGAGGATTACGTGTGTTCACGGAGTGTTAATGCATTGCTCCGGTACTTTATTAAAAGGAGTACCTTAATTGCCAGTAGTTTCCCTTGAGGCCCCGCTGCAAACGGGCTGGCAGGACAGTAGATGTTGTGCAAGTTTCTCATTGCGAGCACGTACGACTATATACGGAACACATGCCTATGTTTGACTAGTACTAGGATGCTTTTATAATTGTTTACCTGCAAATGCCCTGAGTTATGATTATTACATGAGCGCTCTTATCCATGCAACGCCCGTACATCCGTCCCTATGCCTACAGTACTTTTAATCCTGCTGTTTACTGAAATTACTGCTGCTGTCTTTGTTACACTGTTGCTGCTATTACTTTGTTACTACTGCTGTTATATCACCGTTGCTACTGATAATATGTGTCGAGGAAGTCTACTTTCAGGTGCAGCTGAACTGACAATTCATCTGTTAAGGTTTATATTTATTCTTTGGCTCCCCTTGTGTCGAATCAATAAATTTGGGTTTTACTTCCCTCGAAGACTGTTGCGATCCCCTATACTTGTGGGTCATCAGATGCCATTACTCTTTACCCGTGTTCGAGCATCCCATGATATTTGCATATCACAACTTTGTCTGCGCAGACTTATCGATGGACGCTTTCCCACTAGAGTGGATCCAGGTTGTATCTCCCTATATTACCTAGAGGTGTGATTCCCAGTCTTGAACTACTATGATCATAATATACCTTCGAGGTTACCCAGCGATAGCCGTTTTGATCACCCAGTTACGGCCGTAATACTTGACTATGCCAAAGCTTCCCCTCTAGTATATACAATCATAAATTCTCATGGTCTAAGGAATAAACAAGCAACCAATCTTAGACTATACTATTTTACTTGAAACTTGATCTTGTAGTATATCATACTTTTGGGTCTTCCCAGACACAGTGTAAAACTTAACAATGTGCTCTCATTAATAATGGCAAGAACTTATGCCCATGGCTGGAAAACATCGCCATCCAGTATTAACGAGTTTGTCCAAGAGACATGACAAAGGGTATTCAGGGTTTGATTATATCCTTACACGTGCGTATGTGTTTTCCTATAAATCTCACATTTATAGACCATAGCAGTTATAGTATAAAGATATAATTCATTAATTCATGAAACAGATGTATATTTATTGTCTCTCAGGGCATACATCCAACAGTAGCATCACCTATCTCTCACATGACGTGGGCTTTAACCTTCCGATTCTGCAATCTCTCTTAGCCTTGTTCACTTGGTTCAAACGTCCCAGATGTTAGGGTTGCGCTTCTTGACAGCAGGCCTCTAACCAGTAAATCAACGTATTCGGCAGCTTTTTTGAACATTTGCAGGATGCACCCTTCGCAACTCCGACTTGAAAGAACTACTCGATGAATCGCTACCGCATGTTCCTATTGTTGGCAGATCGTGAACGGCTTTTCACCAACCTGTGCCACTTTCAGAAGGGGTTGGCAGTGTCTGTCGCTTGCCTGTTTTACACGTGTGCTGAATCCACCGTACACCTGCTTCTTCACTGCGCCTCCATCCAGCCTTTCTGGACCGTTGTTCCCGCTCTTCATGATGACGTGAGGGTGTGTGTATTCAGTTACGATATTTATAGGATATGACGGGTCCCCTAATTGCGTAGCTCGATCCTCGGTTTTAATTTGTGCCCTAATATTTGGAAGCGACGAAAAACAAAAGTTTTTCGGGATGAAGTGGAACCGGTGAAGCTGGTCTTTCGCAGGTGTGCCGAAGATCTGTTTCTTTGGACTCACCGTTTCTCGTCATGTTTGCCCACTTAGCCTCCAATGTATAGCATAGCTTAGTTTTCCTTTTAAACTTCTTCTTCTCCACCTTTCCTTCGTGGCAATGTACTTGTATTTAGTTTCTTGACTTTGCCTTTTTTATTTTTCTTTGGTTTCCCATGTAAGTGACTGTTTGTTGGTTATTGGAAATGGTCGATGAGAATTAAGTAGAAGTGCAAACCATGGTCAAAATCCTTCACGCGGAGCCTCCTAGTGCACGACTTAACGCGGAAAATAGAAATTTTCTACTTCCTCCGATCGGGAAAGATTGTCGTGAGTAGTACTACTCAATTGTACATGACTAGCTATTTTCATAAACCTTATAGGAGGGAGTATTTTTTTAATAGAATTTCCTAGGTTTTTTTTTTCTTTTTTAGGGAAAGAATTTGCCTAGGTGGACCGTGGACGGTGTCGTTCAAGGCTAACCCTCCACACTCGGCCCGTTAGGGCCGCCCGCCCGCTAACTCTAACTCTACCCGGGTCCCGGGCCGGCATGCGCACAACTCCACCGAAGCCCGCCGTCCCCGTCAGAGCTCGCCGACGACTTCGACCACACGGCTCTGCTCTTCTCCGACCGCGCCGGAGCTCGCCTACGCCAAGGATTGGGAGGGGTCTCGGAATCTTTTTTGCGGTGAGTCGAAACAGCGCATCAGCTATCCAATTCTCTATTCTCTTCCGCTTCGTGTTCCTCTCGACTCCGTTCCCAACCATCTCTACCACTCTCCGTACCAGCAAGCAGCGGTGGTGCGTCTCCCCACCCCAGGCCGGCGCTCTCAGTCTGGCGAAAAGGAATAGCTTCCTGCACACTCTCGTCGTGAAGGCGGGGAGCGCGAATCATGGGAACTTCCGTGGCCCAGGAATCGGATCTCTGGAAGCAAATCGACGGCGCCGAGTGGTTAGGCTCCTCCTCCTTCTGACCCGATTCTCACTACTCTATTATCTTTTCACTTCGTTTTCTATCCATGTGGTCCGTGGTCGTACTTGTTCATCCTGCTTGCTCATCACCATGCGATTGAATGGATGAAATATGATTGTCACCATACAACTTCTAGCTAGCAACCTATGATATCGTAACTTCCTTTATTTTGGAAGTGTAACAAGACTCGTACTTGGACTAGTAAATCAACATGCTTGCCATACTAAATTAGAATTTCCTTTCTTCTGATTGCTGATGACTCTTGGACTGGAGCAGCAGGCCATGTTGCATTATTGTGCTTATCGTTTTAGTAAAGCATGCACTGATCCAAAAGGGGAAATAATAATGGAAGTTGTTCACTTACTTGGTTGTAATCCTCATGGCCCAGCTGTCTGGTCAGCGGATCATTCGACCAGGCGATTTTGACTGCATTATCCGTCTCTGATCAAATTCGAGCGGACGCTGCACGAGGGATACACGACGGTGATGAGCTCTTGGAAATGCTTGAGTTAGCTGGGATGGTACTTGTTCAGGCACTTAAAGAGCTTAGAAGGTAAAATATTTTCATGTCCTCCCAATCTGTGCTAAGCCCTTGTGTTCTATTCAATATTCAGTATTTCTTTTATGTGCTGTAACAACTTAAGGATGTTGATCGAGCAGAATTTTCAATACATCTAACATACCAAAAGCGGTTACTTTAAGAATGCTTCTAGGCTTTCCGGAAAAAATCTGCAATAACTTTAAAGCAAAATAAGAGTATGATTAAATGAACAACCACCTAACCTTTTCTAAGGAAGGGCCAAATTGTCACTTTGAAATTTGAATTATTAGTTTTCCAATTAAGTTCATACCTCGGGCCTGTCCATTTCCAGAACCCATGTACACATTCTTAAGAACAACAAACTGGACGCGGACAGGACAAGTGAGCAATGGGTAAAAAGAGTCAAGGCCATGGAATGTCAAGGTGGCAACAAAAGGGAGAGGGGGAGATGCAGTAGTGCACTGCTACTTCTTGTTCGCAATTTCACTTGCCCGTAGCTGCATGCCTTTATGGTCTGCAGTCTGCTACTTCTACATGGACACAAATCATGGTAGTCCACCTGTGGCGGTGGTGCTTTGACAGCTACTATTGGAGAAGCATCTGCCTAACTCCTTCCTTAATTGAGAGACCTTAATCCACCAGTAAGCACACTCGGCAACGATTCTGCCGTCAAGGCTCTTGCCCAGGACGTGGCGGTGGAGGCGACATAGAGTAGCTAGCTTGTTGCCGTAGTGGTCACTATAAGCTATCTGCTCCATGATGTTCACGGCGATTATCACACACAATTTCATACTCCCCATGATCCAGAGTTGTAATTAGGGGTTTCATTAGCGATGGAGGGGTATCATGATGACAGCGATGGCAGGTTGAGCGGCGCGGCGGATAAAGATCATTGGGTGAAGGAGAACCCGGATCGAGCGGTTTTGGACTTGGGCTTGACCCTAATGCTATGATAGATGACTAATTTGCCCTTGCACTTATCTAGTAACGCTTTGAAATTTGTGCAAGCAGAATTTTGGAAAAGCATAGAAGCACTCCTCTAAAATTAACGTGCTTATAGGTTTCTGAAAGGAGGACAACTATCCTAATTATATATGTAGTCCTAGTAAAAGGGGAAATGAAGCGTATCATTTATTTCCAGCATGCTTGCCCCAACTATTAGCTTCCTTAGAAAGGGGTTAAATAAAGATTGTAGATATGTTTAGCAATCACTTTATTGGTACATTATATTTGCTTACGAAATATCATATTGTATATACTGAAGTCCTTAAGGGAAGATTGTAGATATGTAGGTTAGCAAGCACTTTATTTGTTACTCTAGAGCATTTGCATAAATTTTTGTACCTGGTTCTATTCTAATATGCTTAACACATATGCTAACTGTTCCAGGACATCTGAGATGTTTATTCAGCTTAAAGCTATGTTTGGTTCAGTGGAATCAGTACCTGTGAAAATTTTCCTGACAGGGTAATTGTTACACAGAATTCTCATATGTTCCTGGGTTTGCTCAATGTGTCCCCCTTCCTGTAATATTGACATATATCTTTCTTGTAGGGCTACCATGCTAATGGCAGAAGGATCTGGGCCTGACCTTCGACCAGTCTTTGAGGAGTACCTTGCTAAATGGAGATATACTGATAATCAGGTTTATGCTTTGAATGGAGGACATGAACGATCCTCAGATGGTCTTATTACTACATCAATTATGGCAACTGAAGAATATTTGGAGGTGGCAGAATTGTATACAGTTACATTCCTTGGTATTGCCTCCAAAGAGCCTGAAAGTGCCATCTCATGGGTAGAAAAAGCACAATTGACAGACCAAGATCGACAGGTATTTTTGTTGATGGACTATGATAATGATAGATACTGTAGCATGCCAATTTCCAAGTTAGGAGCTAGTACCTCCCATGTTTTCTTGAATACTGAATGTGGCATTCCTTTATATTTGCCTTTAGTTTGTCCTTAATTTTTGCATTGCTTGGATCAACAATTTGTATCTTTATTTCGTTTTGCAGGAGCTACTAAAGAAACTTCATGCATTACAAACAGCTGCAAAGAAAAGGCTATCCGCTGCTACAGGAGCAAAGCAATCAGCAGAGAGGAACCTTTCCGCTTCTGTGAATGCCTCAACACCACCAACTCATGAGGATGCTCCAACAAGCACCACACGTGCACCCAATGGGAAAACACATGGCTTACCAAAGTCCATCGACCCTTCCCTTGAGCATGTCACAAATAAATTTGATCCCCTGTTTTGGTGGTTTCATTCTGTCCGCATAAAGTTTGGCACATCACATATTGTTCTACCAAGTGGCAAGCTAATGCTTCTGTTCTCGCTGTTGTTCTCGACGCTTTACGTTCTCCGGAGAAAAGGTGCTGGCTTGAAGAGGTAATTGTTTCATCTGCTCGCTATAGACTTTGAAATGATCCAGAGCATCTTGTGCTGTTTATTGACCCAAGTGGATGTTTTTAAATACAAATTTTATTGTACAGGGCTGTATTCCAACAAGCTGCATCCCTGCGACGAGCGCTCCTCGATGCCTTGCAACTCGCCTTCTCCGTGCAGATGAACCCGCTAGCTGCTGTGCAACAGACGCCACAGGCCCCTCGAGGAAGCTGGTGAAAGTAGAGATACGATGTACTTAACTTACCCATCGCAACATGTAACTAGCAGTACAGGAATTGAAATCCGGCACACGTGATACTAGTTTTTTTTGTGCCACTGAGAAATGTATGGGAACATAAAGGAAGACTGCTAAATACATCATGGCAATTGGCAGTGGTTTACTTTTGCCGTTCCAGGTTTGGGAGTTTTAGTTCAGACTTTGTTCTTGTTGTGCTAGTCAACTGGGTTTATACTTCAGCAAGGGCTTGTTCGGTTTGCTGATTTAGGAAGGGGATTGAGGTGGATAAAATCCCTGCCAATCCTCTTCAATCCACTTAGGTACGGGATTAACTGAACAAGGCCTAAAGTTGCAGCTACCAAGTGAGTCTGATTCACAAAATGTTTTAGAATCATGTAGAGTGAGAAAATGAAAAGACTGCCGGTGTCAGGGCTCAGCAATCAGTGTCATGAGTTTGTAAGAATCCTACGTATAGCTAAGCAAAACCATCAGCTCTGAACAACAATGTGGCTGTAGTTTAGTGGTGAGAATTCCACGTTGTGGCCGTGGAGACCTGGGCTCGAATCCCAGCAGCCACAAATTATTTTGTTTGTTCTTCTGTTTACAGATTTAGCCTTTTGTTTTGTTCCGTTGTTCTATTCAATCACACATTTACTCTGATCGATCGATTGTGTCTTTCCTTTCTTCCCGCGATTTCTCTCCGCATTTAGATTACACAAACCTTCTACATCTCACAGCCCGTACCACCAAAACCTATATACACGTCGCGTTCACATGGATCACCGGGCCGGAGACGCGTCGCCGCTGTCCCGGCCGTCCCGGCGCACGACGTCGCCATCGTCCTCCTCCACTCTGGTGGCGAGCGCGGCCTCGAGGACGTGCACGACCTTGCCCATGGAGGGCCGCACCTTGGGGTTCTGGCTGAGGCAGTCGTATGCCAGCCTCGCCACCCGCTCCAGCGCCCTGGCCGAGTAGGCGCCCTGCTGCTCCATCCTCCCGTCCACGATCTTCTCCAGCTTCTTGCCCCGGATGAGGATGGGGCGCGCCCAGTCCACCAGGTTGCCCGCCCTCCCGGCCCTGCTGGGCTCCAGCGCCCGCCGCCCCACCAGCATCTCCAGCAGCACCACGCCGAACCCGTACACGTCGCTCATCGCCGTCAGGTGCCCCGTCGCCATGTACTCCGGCGCCGCGTACCCGTAGGTGCCCATCACCCGGGTGGAGACGTGCGTCTTCCCGCCCATCGGGCCCTCCTTCGCCAGCCCGAAGTCCGACAGCTTCGCGTTGAAATCCTGCCAAGATTCAGGCCAATTCAGCTCTGAATTCACGCTATTTGAACTTTGAAGTGCATTTCGTTTTCAGTGACATGATCGTATCAGGGGAAGGAGGAACGGACCGCGTCGAGCAGGATGTTGGAGGTCTTGAAGTCGCGGTAGATGATGGGCCGCTCGGCGCCGTGGAGGAAGGCGAGGCCCCGCGCCACGTCCAGGGCGATCTTCACCCGGGTCGTCCACGACAGGTTGCACGCGCCTGATCCATCCAACAATGGAAGATTCAGCAGTGATGCATCTCGTTAGGGAGCAGAAATTGGCAAGAAAAATGTTTAAGCAGATTCGTGCAAGCGTTCGTACGCCGGAAGAGGTGGTTCTCGAGGCTGCCCTTGGCCATGTACTCGTACACCAGCAGCCGGTGGTCGTCCTCGCAGCAGTACCCGATGAGCTCCACCAGGTTCCGGTGGCTATACTGCCCCAGGCAACTCACCTCTGTCTGCAGAGCACGCAAAAACAATTTGACAGATCAATGAATTGGGACAGTCGACATGTCAATCGATCGACAGATATGAAACTGACCAGCCACTCCCGGTCGCCCTGGATGCCTTCCGGGTTGAGCTTCTTGACGGCCACCTGCGCCCCGGCGACGACCCCCTTGTAGACGACGCCGAAGCCGCCCTCGCCGATGATCTGGGCCGGGCTGAAGTCGCCGGTGGCCTGCCGGAGCTGGTCGTACGTGAACAGCCTGAGGTGCCCGTACGCCGACATCGCCCGGAACTCAGCCAGGTCCTTGGGCACCGACAGCATCACCGGCTCCGAGCTTGTCTTCCGCAGCCTCGGGGGGGATGACGTCGCCGCACGCCGGGGCCGCGGCCGCGGCCGCGGCTCGTCTGCACGAAAGCAAAACTCAATGGTGTACGTTGGAGAGCAATCAGGATAACCAAGGTGCGAAAACACATGTACGCACGGTACCTTGGTGATCCTGGTCGCGGCGGCGGACCGGCCGCATGTCGCCGCAGCTGGAGATGATCCAGCGATGCATCTTGGGAGGAGATGCGCGCCCGTGCGTGCACCGGGCTAGGCACGTGGACGATGAAGGTTGGTTGATCGATCGGCGAGCTCCGGGCGGTGGCGGCGGAGGCCAATGGCAGCCTCCGACCGCCCACGCGCCTGCAGAGATGACGAGGCAGGGAGAGAGCCGACGGGAGGAATGGTCGGAGAGCGCCGTACGTCCTTTGGGGTTGCCTTAATTTGGGACGCGCGCACGCGTACGTCCGTTGGTCCAGGCCATCGTGCCGACGGAAACGGCGGGAGCCAGCGCCGCTGCTGCTGTGCCTGACGCTCCCGCGTGATGCGGTGATGGGCATCCTCCCTCCCTATCCTGCTTCCCTAACACAGTAAGAACATCTATTGCCGTTCAAAAAAAAAAGTAAGAACATATATCCTCTAAAATTCTGACCGATATACGATTTTTACGGCCTTAATAGACACCGCATATCAGCCCGGCTCAAAAAAGTTTTTCGAGAATACCAGAAATGCCCCACTCCCACACTATATGAACGGTACCAGGGGGCATTTAGGTTACCTCGGTTCCCTCCGCCACGATTTACTTTCCTCCGTCGTTAGGAATACACCACTCCGGCGAGCAATTTCTCGCGACTCCACCACCAAACCCTCCCGAATGAATGTGGGACAAATATTTGAAAGCTCGCTCGGATTAGCGGGGGATCTGCTAAAGAAACATTATAGAATAGCACCCTTTGATGAGAGATATGAGGATGGACCACAGACTCCGCCGCACAACGACCGGAGGCTAAGGCTAAAAGGGAACTCAGGGCTGACGGTGTCTCACGTGAAGGTGGTGGCGGCTACAGTACACTGGAAGTCGCCATGGTGGAGGTGGTGTTCGCCTGATGGGCGAGCACTTTGAGATTTTTAAATCTGACTAACTCGTTTGTGTTTATTTTGAGTAGGTATAATTGGGACGAAGGTACTATCTACCCTTCCACGTTTTTTTAATAAAAAACTCCCCCGGTTTGTTAGAAAAAGGGACTTACTAACGCTAAGTCGACTCATAACTAGTTAGCTATTAGTCGACGTATGACCGCTCGGTCCCTCTCGCTGTTTCTACACGACGGCTATGCTCAACCCAATGCATTTGCTTGTATATAGAGATGGCAATGTGTACCCATTACCCTTTTACCCTGCGGGTAAAAACCCTATTAGGGTAAGGGTATGGGATAAAAAAAATTACCCATGGGTACATAAATGGAAAAATATCAAACCCATCGGGTAGGGAGGGTACGGGTATGGGATCGTATAGCCCATACCCCCGTACCCATGTATCCATCTAATATTTGACAAGTGAGTCTTAACTTCACGCACAAATGGATGAGTAGGGTCTATGCATGAGGATACGATCATAATTCACAGATAATGTATCTTGCGTGACATATATAGGAAGGGATTGCTCACTACACCCTCCATGAATGGCGGACCACCCAGTGACTGCCTCACAATACCGATGAATTAGTTATCCATAATATCATATCTAATCTATCCAAATAACGTGAGCACGTCTCGACTCCCTATAGAGCAAAACAACAAATAAATCTCTTCTAGATGAGTTATGTGTTGTTTTTACGACTATTTTTTTTACACAATTTGACATGTTTTAAACATGGGTATTTTTTACCCGCGGGTACCCATCAACCCTCTCGGGTGACAGTATGGGAAAAAGTTGTACCCGTTGACGGGTATGGGCCGGTAAGGGTGACGGGTAAGATCGGGATCAACGGGTAAGGGTATGGGGTGGCTCCACCCTTACCCATACCCTGCGGCTGCCATCCCTATTTGTATATGTGTTATTTGGACTGACTTTTTTTCTCTCTCTCTTTGGGCTTGCCTTGTTCTGGCCGACTTTGTAGGCATGCTAGTTCTGGGCAAAAATGCATTGCAATTTACGGTTACTCAATAACCGTTGAGCCTTCCGGAAACATAGAATTAGTACAACCATAAAATAAACTTTATAGTCTCATGAATGTACCATATGTGAATTCTTATCCAGCCATTGCAAGAAAATAAGAAAAACAAATAATTAAACACAACAAAATCCCTTGTTATTATCCTGTGTTTGTGGTTGAACTTGTATGGCTAATATGTTACAGGGCCTACGGCCATGGTTTTTTTTTTTTTGTTGTAACATGTAAATAGCAAGAAAACATGATATACACAATGATAAAAAATATAAATATTGAAAGTAGTCTATGTAACTATGTCTCTCGGTTGCAACTCACTTGCAACCCACATAAATACGCGGTTGCAGACCACTTGCTACTGGAAAATGTCAATTGCAACCAATTGGAAAAGAAAACTCGGTTGCAAGCCGAGTTGTAACAGAAAAAACTTAGTTACAACCCATTTACAACTGGGAATTGGAATTGTAACCGCACTTGCAACTGGAAAATAAATCAGTTGATACCCCACTTGCAACGGAAAATAAAACTCACCTACAATCTCACTTGCAACTGAAAAATCTCAGTTGCAGCCCCACTTGCAACTGAAGTTTTCTTTCCAGACACATACATCAAGAATCAATTGAACATAAAAGATTTGTTGCATTCCCCACCAACCTACAATTCCAAACTAGGATTGTTTTCCCAGTTAAAGCCCAAGTTGCAACAGGAAAAAATCAGCTGCAAATCCACTTGAAACTGGATAAGAATTTAGTTCAACACTTGCAAATGGATGTCAGCTGCAAGATGCTTGCAACTGGAAAAAAATGAGTTGCAACTGAAAAATATCGGTTAAACCCCACTTGCAACTGAAATATCTCAGTTGCAACTAAAAAAACCGAGTTTCATGACCCACTTGCAACTGCAAAAAACTCGGTTGCAACCTGCGTGCAAGTGAAAAGTCTTGGTTGCAACCCACTTGAAACTAAAAAACTCGGTTTAAAACCAATTACGACCGAAAAATCTCACTTGCAACTCCCATGACACCACAAATTACGACGCAATCCAACGGTTCACAAGTAGCCAACCATGCATAAAACGACTCTCAGCACGACAGAAGACAAGTAGTTCACTAGTAATCCCACCTAGTTGCATACTTGCATGCAGTGTGTAAATGGACACTCGCTTACACATCGGTTGCGAATAGTCCACCCTATTTGCACTCGGGGTGCAACTGGACATGCATCTAGATGCGCACAAGGAAATTGGACACCCATTTGCGGACATGTTGTGATTAATCTCAGTTGCACACGGGTTGCAACTGGCTCCAATTTGCAAACCAAATTTTGATATATCTTGCTTAAGCACTAAAGTAAAAAAATAAGTGGAGGCCTTGACGTATAGACGTAGCTTTATCCACATTTTATTTTGACAAGTCTTTTCATTCTGGCAGTGAGCATGCACTAATTTGTAAACTAAACAACACCCAAATTAGAATTAGGCGACATATAAGATTAAAAAAAACAAAAAACGCCACTGATAACACGTCCGTCCTCTCCTCCTGTGTAACTGAAGGCCGGCCCATCCATGGCGTAAAGCCCATGCACATGCACAAGGGGCAGATCGGCTGCGTACAAGTACAATCAACACAACATTGCTGCGTACGTAAGCACAAATCTTGGCACTCTGATCGTACGATTATCAGATCGACAATCGATTGAGTTAAGAAAAAACTCTCCACGATACAATCCACCATGTTCGCCTCCTGCCGGCGGCGGCTCCCCCTCTACATCCGTAAAATCTCAGGTGACGGCACAAAGCCGTTCGAGATCATCCCTGCCGCCTTTCCTTTGGCCCGCAACTACTCCCACGCCGCCGCCACTGCCACCACCGTGCAGCAAACCCGCCGCTTCCGCTCCAAGGTTCTTTATTATTTGCGACTCAGCCGCTCCAAGGTTAACGTCGACGCTGTGCGTGCCCTCCTAAGCCAGTATGGCTTCACCGAAGAGGACATCTTCCGGACTGTGAGCCGCGTCCCGACGATCCTCTTCGTCGATCCTGAACGGATCCTCCGTCCTAAGCTCGACTTCTTTGCCGCACTCGGCCTTCGGCCCCGCAATCTCGCCACCGCGCCTTTCCTCCTCAGGCGCAGCCTCGACAAGCACCTCGTCCCCTCCACCCAGTTCATCCGCGACATCATCGGCAGCGATCACGACCTCCGCCTCGGCTTGTCCCGCGTCCCCAGAGCCCTCATGGCGGGCGTGGAGAAAAACATGCGCCCCGCCGTGGAAGCCCTCCGCCGCGGGGGCTTGTCCGATGCAGCCATTTCGAAACTCCTCGTCGTCGAGATGGAGATGCTAATGAGGTCGCCGGATCGCATCAGCGAAATCTTCGAGGAGCTCAAGGAAATCGGTGTGTGCGTCCCGGACTCGCGCTTCTTGTACTGCTTGCGTGCGGTGTGCAGCGTCACGAGGGGCACATGGCGGCAGAAGCTGGCGGTGTTCCAGAGCTTCGGGCTGTCGGAGGGTGATGTGCTCAAGGCCTTCAAGAGGCAGTCCAAGATACTGCTTTGCACCGAGGAGAACATCACAAAAAAGCTCCGGTTCTTGCTGGACGAGCTGAAGCTTGGAATAAGTGAAATAGTTGCACGGCCTGCGATTCTATGTTATAGCTTCGAGATGTGCATCCTGCCAAGGTGCGTTGTGCTGAGTGTACTAATGAGGGAGGGAAAGATACAGAGAGATATCAAGTTGGTTGAGGCACTGCTAGGTACTTCAAGGGTTTTCGAGGCCAGATATGTCTTGAGGCATGCCGATGATGTGCCAGATGTTCTCAAGGCATATGAGGGAAAGATTGACTTTGAAGGATTTATCCAATAGGACGGTTAAGAGGCTGGGCCCCCCCTTTTCTAAAAAAAAAAATCCAATAGGACGGTCTTTAAAATGATACAAGTCTGGATTAGGCTTATATTTCCAGCGCCAGGAATGTTAAAGATGAAGTCATGACCCATGATTCTAACACTGCTTCATAGGACTATTTTGTCCCATTGGTAGCCCCTGTGCACTTAGTAATTATGTCATCTACTTCTATAATTTAGCAGCTTCCATTTTGCCTCTTGTGGCCTACTGAACTCTATAATCATAGTAGATGCATGCTGCACTGTTCTCAAAGTTTCTTGATTTGGTATGTTCAACTGGTTCTGCTAATCATTTATTCTGATACTTTCTTAGTTACAAACGCTGATCTGGCATCTGTTAATTTGCATCATGGAATCTCTTGAATTTTCAAAACATTTGATGTTCTTGAAACTATGTAGCCTGGTTTGATCCCTTCAATTTTGCGTAATGGCACTGCTCTTTCAGGGCCATTAAACTTTCTGTTCCTGTAATGCCTATCATTTCGATGCTCTTCTTTACTCCTCCAGGTTTGTGCTTGAATGCATGAGTCGATTAATTTCTGAAAGTAGAGCAGCAGTTGGAAAGATGCAAATGAGATGCTGATGAGTCTTTTGGACCCGCTCTGTTTTAGTTTCTATCCCTCCTATGATTTTGCCACCAAACTGTAGGGCGCACATCAATGTTATAGATATCGTTCAGCAAACCATTATATGAGTATGTATTGTAAAAATATTTTGGTTTTCCTAATATTATGAGTTCAGATTGCTGTTTTTGTCACATTTGGTAGAAGTATCCACTTGTGTTTTCTCTTTCCTTTTTATCTTTTATAGTGGCTGTGCACGTGCAACGCACGTCTCATAATTATTATAATATATTATTTCATTGAGTTATTTTATCAAGCCAGCTAAAATTATTTCATGATACAAAATTGAAATCGGACCAAATATCTCCTGTGAAGTACTACACTGACTCATTCAAAGATTATCAGTGTGGCGAGTATACCTTCCATAAATCAACTCCATGCACAATTTAAATGTAGATAAGCCTATTTAAAGCAGTGACATGCCTAATGCTAAATAGCTTCCTCCTACGTGCATTCAGATACCAATCAAGTTTCTAAGGTGGGAAATCTGAAATACTAAACTTGTGTTTAAGCACATTGAACACTACCTACTATCCGGTGCGATGGATATAAATGAGCGATGATAGTGTCTTCTGGTTATATAGCAATCTCAACCACTTCGCACTCTAGGAGGTAAGAGTACATAGCATCTTGTTAATTCAATAGTAGAAGCTTTTGCCCGGAATTTAGTAAGTTTTCTTCCAATTATAGGTTAGAGCAAATGCAGTTAATGACATGCAAAGAAAAGAAAAAAGTAACTTGAAGCATTATTCGCCAAAAACAAAATTATAAACAAATGGCCTGGAATTGAAGAAGCTATTACACAACCAAGCTGGTTATTTTGGTATTATGAAGGCAGGTGGCATCCCATGGGAGAGATCTGAGCTGACCAAAATCCCCCTTATAGTGCTACTAACATTCAACTCGAAGAGTGCCTTCACTGCCACAAGTGAACTACAGGCTAGCTTAGCAAGTAGCCTGATCAAATTCAGCTATCACAACAAAGAATGCAATCAGGTCCTTCAATACATACTCGTCATACACATGAAGGTGTACGGTAAGTAGCATATCACCTGAAACATTAGCAGAGCACTACATACATGCCTAAGACGGGGGCAGTTAAACCGGTGATTAAGAATACCATCTTGTCCTCAGAGCAAAGACTCCAGTAGATTACACAGCATCAGTACCAATGAATCAAAAACTGGGAGCAATCTGCGGGGACCTTCTTGTAGACATTTGCAACCTTCTGAGTTCTGAAACGTCCAAGCACGCATCCAATTAGCGAGTGCGATAAATTCTCAGGATGAAAGATGTTTTTTTTTTTTTTGCAATGCTAACCTGAATGCTTGCAGTGAAGAAGTCAATGTATGCCAGCACGGCGTCGACTGCCTCCGTGATATCTTCTTAAAGGCATGCAAGCACTGCTCACACAGTAAATTAACCTGCTCAGCCACATCGAGGTACTCGATCGCAAGTAGCCGGGAGCTCAGCACGGGGAGCAACAGCGTCGGCGGCCCGCAGCATGGCGTCGCAGAGATAGGTGATGGCGCGCAAGGGGAGCAACATCTCATCGGGGCTGCCCACCGGTGCCGTCGTGCCCGCCGTGAACAAGCCGCGCCAGCGCCCTCGCCCCGGCCTCGATGGGGAATTATCCCACGCAGTCCTCCGGGCAGGACTACGCCTCGCAGAGCTCCGTGAGCGCCGCCAGGGCCGCATCTCCGCCTGTGCCGTCCGCGGCCACGGCCGCCACCATCCGGTAGAACTTCCCATCCCGTCCCGGCCGCCCGCCCTCGTGTTCCCGCCACCGTCTTGGCTGATGGCAACGGACAGGGGAATGGCGGACTGGCCTCATTCCTGTGGCCAAGAACTCACACACCAGCACGCTCCCCTTCTGTCCGCCTTTCTCCTCCACATGCCTCTGAGCGCTGCCCACCAACTGTTGTGGCTGGTCGTCTTCCCGGCCGCTGAACGCGTGTGCGCCTCGATGGAGTGGGGAGCAGGGTTGCGCTGGTGTTCCCGCACGCGACTGAGCAGGTCAGGTCGGGGAGGGCGCTGGGACGGCGGCGTCCGGCAAGATACAGACGTATCGGTAGCGTGGTTGCGTTGGGGACGGCGGCGGGGGACGGACCCAGCGGACAATGATCAAGTGGAGAGGAGAACAAAAATAAACGAAAGGGTACGGTGGCAATTTGGTCGTATTATGTGAGTTGGTGGGAGGGCAAAACGGTCCAAAACGGACAATGTTGAGTTGTCAAACATTAGGACGATCTGAACCGTTTGATCGGATATTGAAGGGCTCAGATTTAAAGTATCCCAACAAATCAAGTTTGCTCTTTTAATAGTAGTATAGATATCTTTGTGCTGCAAAAGTTGGTTATATTTTTCTGAGTTATGAGACAAGAACTTTTTATTGGTGCTTGTAAGCTTTGTGTATGTTTAACCTGACTATGTTTACTTTGCTTATTAGCACGGGATAACACGGACTATGCCTAACCTCTGGTCAGGATATTATTGTCACATAGATATTTTCAGGTAGTAGTTTTTTTAAATGATCAAACCTGACACATATATGCTATGTAAGCTGTGATATTCTTTACATTTGAAACTTGTAGCTGTTTCATGTTCTGTTATATGTTTTTCATCATATTTGTATATTCCACGGTTGGTTTGCAAGGAAGGGACTCAGATTTGGAGATGCGCGGGGGCTGTTTAGCGTTGGAGTTAAGAAGGAATTATTGTTGCTATTATTGCGACGCCAAGAAAAGCTAGTCCTATATTTGGAGGACACCTCTCAGTTACAATGCAACTTGAATATTCAGAATGTATACCTTGAATATTCAGAATTAGTCGTTGCATTTAGCTTGAAATCTACCCATTTTTTCACAGCTCTGAACTTTGGTGGATGTAATAATGCTCAAAGCAGAATTCAGGCTTGCCTAACATTAACCGCAAATCGTTACTTTTCCCCGCAAGAAACTCGTTTGACATATCGGCTAAAGTTTGTTGGTCTTGGTTTATGAGGATAGCGAAACCATCTTGGTGTAAGCTTACGCTTGGTTGCTTCATTGTAGGGCTGCTCAGATTTTCCTTATGTTTGGGAGATCTGGAGCAGATTAGGAGCGATATGACCTAAGATTGGGTTTATACTTTATGGTGGCTTAACCCCTTCCAGTTGCCAAACATTAGCCTGGTAATATCCAGTCAAGCAGTCACTAGTGTTTGATAAAGAACACACCTCTCAACAAGGATTTTGTTTGTGTATAAAATGATTTTCAAAATTTTAAAAGGGGATGTCGACTGGCAGAAGCATTAGCAAGCTAGAATGAAGTCATTAACGTAGAGAGAAACGAACTCGGCCCATTACAAAGAAGAGATTAAGCTGAAGTGTCGAGCATCATGCCCAGCGTCTGCACGATGTTGCCGGACTTGGCGGCCTCGGCTTTCATCTATGTTTGACTATCCCACGTGCACACTGAACTCGTCCATGATGTCAATCACCTAGTCAGTCTCGCGGCCTCACGTCGGTCGAAGAGAATCGATGCATGACGAGGTTCGCGTCGGTCCACGATGCTTATGCATTCAGCCAGGCCAAAGAGGACAATCGATGCATGGCGATGTATTTTTGTAACAAAATGGGCAATTAGCCTCATTTTAATTAAAAAAGTAGAAGATAATTAATTGACCGGTTTATTTAAGGGGAACAAGCCTAAAACCATTACATGCATCAATGTTGTCATGAAACACCATCATATTGTGCACTCTACACACACGAAGCACGCACGCTGCCGAGGAGAGGCACCACTGTCGAGGTTGTAATCAGGCGTCATCGTCATCACTCCTCAACAAATAACGACTCCGACTCCACCATCCATGCCCACCGACGAAGCCCTTGCCGAAACCCATGATAACACGATGGTTGAATAGGATCACCGACGCCTTTTGGAGCCAGTGACACGAGACTCTCCTGGTAGACATGGTCCGTCCCATGGAGATAACCAAGGAACGAGTCCTGGCTCGCGCTCACCACCTCACCCCTCTGAAGGTTGTACACACCGACCCGTTTCCGTCCGAAGGGCATGAGTACGGCGTCACCCTCGTCGCTCACATGGGCGAGCGATATGGAGAAAATCCAATGTTGAACCAAGAAGCTAACGTCAATGTTGTACCTGAATGCCCAGGCCTCCTCCTCGTAGCTCTCGAGCACCCACAGCTTGACCGCCGCCTCAGATTTGGCGAACACCGATGCTCCCAGTGTCCCGTCCACTGCCACGAGGTGGCCAGCCACGTCGTCCATGCGAGTGTCATCGTCCATCGGGCCGCGCATACGGCGGAATTTCTCCGAGATGGTGTCGAACACGACCATCCCCATGCTAGGGCGCCACAACATCCAGTGCAGGCACCTGCGGTGTGTCACTGGTACCTGCAACAATGGCCAGTCGGTGTCTGTCCACAGGTTGGAGGGTCCGAGTCGCCTGGCTGCTTGCTGGCCTAGCACCGCCACGAAGTACTCGTAATGCATATGCATGTATGGCTTGTGATTGTTGTTGCAGTAGAGGACGCGGTACTCCGCCATGGGCGCATGCCAGTAGAAGCCCACGATATTCACGGGGTCGAGGTCGGCGGGCAATCTGGTGAGCTCCCGCGTTGCGGGATTGCATACAAAGTAACAGTACTCTTTTCTGTGGGCGTCAAGCAGGGGAGGACACAAGCAGTTGCACGACAAGAGGAGTAAGCCGTCGCAACACCCCTCCACGAATGTTTCCTGTGAAGCGAAGCCACAATAGAGAGGAGCCGCCATCGATTGGTCGGTGTAGGGGAACGGGAGGGCAGAGATGGCACCGGTGTCGACGTAGGGGTAGGGGTCGTTGAGGAGGATGGCGCGGGGTGCACGCCGATGGTGATCACGGATGAACACGGAGTCGGAGAAGAGACGACGCCATAGCTTGCAGACGGCGTGGAACCGGAGGATGGACTTGGCCGGCAGGTGGACGAGGATCTCCAGTAGGACGTCGTCTGGCAGCTCCGGCGTGGTTGGGGTTGCGTTTGCGTCCGGGGGTGCCATTGCGCGGCTGCTGCTTGCACCGTCGCCGTTCTGATCCATGGTACGCACGGTACTAAGAGTGTTTCCTTGTTACGAGGTCCACGCGCGTTCGTCCATCGGCGTCCCGTACCGCCGTGTCCTGCATCTCTTAAAGCAGACGAGCCGGATCGGTTTTCGATCTTTCCCTTTTTGTTGGTACTAGTATCTCTTTCCTTCTTCTGGTCCTACCAGATCTGTCCAGTCGGTAAAAAAAAGTTTGGTATCGGACACGTAGACAAGACAGGGCAACGTCATGTATTTGGTCCTTTTTGTTCTCGATCATTAATATATTTGGTCGTCCTCGTACGGGACATCACGGTTGCCCTGTGTCACTCGGATATAGTTAGACATTTTTCACATTTTTCATTGTAAATACTCCATCGTCTGACACTTTCGACTCTAAAGACTCTCGTGTTATTGGGAGTAACATATACTAATAACATACTCACTCCGTTTCATAATATAAGATGTTTTAGGTGTTACACTTGTTGTCTAGATTCATATCAAAAAGAGTGTACATGTACACTAAAACGTGTATATATACATATGTGTACATGTGAATAAGACTAAAACATCTTATATTATGGAACGGAGGGAGTACTACTCACTTAGTTTTAATTAATTTACGTTTTGAGTTAGCCAAAGTCAAATTTATTAAGTTTGACCAAATTTTCAGAGAACTATCAACATTTACAAGGAAAAATGTACAATATCATAATCATTATAAAATATATTTTTTATATTATATGAATTTGGTATTGTGGATGTTGATATTTGTTCCTATATTCTTGGTCAAACTTGACAAAGTTTGAGCTTGAATAACTCAAAACACAAAGTAAATAAAAACGGAGGGAGTATATTATTAACTCTATAGTCGATAGAACGTATGTAAAAAGTCATAAAATACTTCATTCCTTAAATTGTAGACTCGTATTGTCTTTGTATATGTGGTCTTGCAGTAAAATATTATGTTACCACAACCTCCTCTTTCATCATTAATTAATTGCCGCATCAGATATTTTGCCTTCATATCATGCATGTTACTAGCTATATTACTTGCACTTTTGTTAGCTTTATAATTATTTCTAAGCAACAAGTTGTGCGTTCTCTTCCAGTTAGGGGTAAAAAAACAATTCTAATAACGAAAGTTATCTTATTTTCCTTTTTTGTTGATTGCTAAATTAATGAAGGTAGCATGATTAAATTACTGTATATTGTTGCTTAATTGGTTTTCTGCAAATCATGGTATTTTACCTAGAGACTTGAAGGACATTTTTCTGGTGATACAATTTTATTACTCATGTGGTTTTTTCCTGAGGGAATCCTTCTGGTCAGATAAAGATAAAATATGTTTTTGTATCATATTAGAGTACTCTAAAACTCTAAATAGGCTTACTGCTTGCAATTTTCATCGCTCTGAATTCTCGCAGTAATGCGCAGGATATCATTTAGTGTTAATTAGATTCCGTGTAATTTTCGGAAATTTTCCACAAGTACCAGAATTACCAAATGCCATATGGGCAAGTCAAAGAGAAAGGAACTCATCCCATAAAGAAGAGATTCAATCCAACTCCAACACGAGAACACGTAAAGCTACTGCCTAGAACGTGACGGTGTTGAGCATCATGCCTAGTGTCTGCACGATGTTGCCGGACATGGCAGCCTCGACGCGCTCCCCGAGCTGCCTCCTGGTATCCGTCCTCCCCGCCCTGACCACGGCAAGCCTCTCGGGGGGCGTCTCGTCCTCCTCCTTGACCTGCGCATCGTACTCCACCACGAGGTCCCGCATGCCGCTTACCGCCTGCGAGTTCGCCACGTCTTCAAACCTTTGCAGCACGAGCCCGTGGGACCAGCGCTTCCGGCTGAGGCAGGTAAGCATGGTCTCCTCGACCTCGTTCTTCCGGTTCCCGATGGCGAGCGAGTAGTAGTGCCGCCCTAGTCCGTGCACGAGCGCCTCGATGGAGGGGCGCACGGTGCCGCCGACGTTGGAGGTGGTCTGCCTGGGCTCCTGCTGCAGCATCATGGAGGTCGGATCGACAAGGCGGAAGGCGTCCATGACCACCTTGCCTTTCACGCTCTGGATGGGGTCGACGACGACGGCGACGGCGCGCGGGTTGAGCTGCTCGAAGCTCTGCTGCGTGTGCATGTCGGTGCCGGAGAGCCAGCAGCCGAAGCCCGGGTGGGAATGGTACCACCCCACCACCATCTCCGGCCGCCCCGTCTGCCGCAGCATGTCCATCATGTTGGTCTGGAAGGCGTGGTCGACGGCCTCGACGCTCACCCCCGTGCCGCTCTGCGGCATCGCGAACACGTCGACCACCGTCACCGTGTACTCGTCCACGAACTCCCCCAGCATCAGGCCCATCACCTCCATCGGCACGCCGCCACGGGCTGCAACCATCGATCGGAGCGACGCAAAATATTAATTAGATACATGCAGATGTAAAATCATTGTTCAACACAGGAAATATCTTTTGTGTATGAGTGAGGAGAAGGGAATTTGTCGAGATTTTGGCTACGTACCGTGCTTGAGCATCTTGAGAAGCGCGAGGGGGAGATGTAGATCTGCTCCGACGAGTCGGGGAGAGGCGAGTCGCCGCCCGGCGGCCGCACCGGGATGCCGCCGCCGCCGCGTGCCAACAAGCCAAGCAAGTTATCCATCGAACACTAGCTGTACCTAGTAGTCTGCAACGTTTTCCTCGTGGTCACCGGGATATCAAACTCGATCTGATCGCCGTGACGTCGCGTACGAGGAGGACCAAATTTTAATGATCAAGAACAAGAAGCCCAAATATATCACGTTGCCCTGCCGTCCTGCCTTGTCTTCGTGTTGGAGACCAACTTTGTATACCGACCGGAAAGATCTGGTAGGACCAGAAAAAGGAAAGAGATCGGAAAGATTGCAAATCACGGCGGCGCGGCTTGTACAGATGCCGATGGACCAACGCGCGTGGACCTTGTCACAACGGAACACTCCTAGTACCGCGGCTTCCATGGATCAGAACGGCGACGGTACAAGCAGCAGCCCGGCAATGGCGCCCCCTGACGCAAACGCATCCCTAACCGCGCCGGAGCTGCCGGACGACGTTCTAATGGAGATCCTCCTCCACCTGCCGGCCAAGTCCGTCCTCCGGTTCCGCGCCGCCTGCAAGCCGTGGCGTCGTCTCCTCTCCGACCCCGCCTTCATCCGCGATCACCACCGTCGTGCGCCCGTCACCATCCTACTCAACGACCCCTGCATCGACGACGGCGGTGCCATCTCCGCGCTCCCGTTCCCCTACACCGACCAATCGACGGCGGCTCCCCTCTACTGCGGCATCACTTCGCAGAACACATACGTGCAGGGGTGCTGCGACGGCTTAGTCCTCTTCTCGTGCCACACCAAGGGAGAGGAGTACCAGTACTTCGTGTGCAACCCAGCGACGCGGGAATTCACCAGACTGCCCACCGACCTCGGCCATGTGAAAATAGTGGGCTTTTACCGGCACGAGCCCACGGCCCAGTATCGCGTCCTCTGCTACAAGGACAAGGACAACGACAAGCCATCCATACACTACGAGTACCTCGTGGCGGCGCCAGGCCAGCACGCATCAAGGCGGCTCGGGCCCTCCAACCTGTGGGCAGACGCCGACTGGCCATTGATCAAGGTACCGGTGACCCACCGCGGTTGCCTGCATTGGATGCTATCGTGCCCTAGCATGGGGACGGTCCTCTTCGACACGATCTTGGAGGAGTTCCGCCTTATGCGCGGCCCGGTGGACGGCGACACTCGCATGGACTACGTGTTCGGCCACCTCGTGGGAGTGGACGGGACACTGGGCGCGTCGATCTTCACCAAATCTATGGTCAAGCTGTGGGTGCTCGAGAGCTACGAGGAGGAGGCGTGGGCGTTGAGGTACAACATCGACGTCAGCTTCTTGGATCTACGTTGGATTTACTACATATTGCTCACTCACGTGAGCGACGAGGGTGACGTTGTACTCATGACCTTGGGAGGGAAACGAGTCGACGTGTACAACCTTAGAAGGGGCGAGCTGGTGAGCTCTAGCCAGTTGTTCCGTCGTCTCCGTGGGACAAACCATGTCTACCAGGAGAGTCTCGTGTCACTAGCTCCAAAAGACACCCGTGATTCCACTCCACACCATCGTGAGGACGACCTCGCTATGCATGGATTGTCTTCCTCGGTCTAACCGGGTGCATGATCGTTGTCGACCGATGTAATTAAAGGCCGCCATATTAGATTCCGGTGATAATATGGGACGACTTTAGTAGTGGTTGGCTCTAGCCTTGATCCCAGGACATGCTCTGTACATTCCGTACAAGTATTTTTTTTTTTCATGTGAACCATCAAGCTCCAGTTTCCACGTTAGCTCTACTTTTGTAAATATGCTCTACTTTTGTAGATCGGCTGACATCTGCAAAGTTTTAATTATTATATTTTTAGATGAAACATTGTGATAATATTAAAATCCGGCACACTCAGATGGACCAGTATCAAAGCCATACACAGGCCGTACACCTATCCAGGTTTTATACAATTTATTTTAACAGCCGTCTTTCGAGTTTCGCCGATGTGCTACCGTGTTTCATGTTCGTCGGACATGCTTGATCACATGGTGGTGACGACCATCACCTTCATGTATGTCGAAATTGACAAAGGGTTCTAGTCTGATAGTTTCTGAGCCCCAGATTGCGTGTTTATATAGGTGCTAGAATTACATGATAGGATACGGTGTACAACACATCTCAATACATGTTGCATATATATATATATATATATCAGATCCTATCTCCCCTCCATTAATCACAACTTACTCAAGTTAAGATTAGGCTTGAACTCCTCAATTTACGAGCTAGAAATTGTTTTGTAATAATCAAGAATAAGCAGCCCAAATTTATCACGTTGCCCTGCCTTATCTTCGTGTTGGAGACCAACTTTGTTTAGTGAAATTTGACAAAAATAACCACTTGGTGAAACTACAGCAAAAAATAACCCTTTTCTGGAAAAAATTCTGAAACTGACCCTTTTGTGTGGCTCCTGTACCAGCGGCGCCACACTTCACAGCACCGCGCCCCAAGCGGCGACACCACACCCCTGCTAGCTAGGCAGCGTGGGCCCCAGGCCTGGTCATGTAGCGCCGTCACCGGGGACGCTACACATACAGGTGCAACGCCGGCGGCTAGGGCGCAACGCCGTCCCAATTGTCCGGGCAGTAGGCGCCGACGTCGTAGCTCATGTACTCGACTACTCGTCGGCTCCCGCTGCAACAGCAAGCACGTGTGGCCGAGATGCTGCCGGACGTCTTGTCTGGGCCGTACACGCTCGGCCAGTACTCGCGGTTGCTCTTGGTTGTCACGTACTTGCGCGTCGACGGCCGAGACCTCTGCGTCATCGTCGTCCCTGCCGTCGGGGTCTGGGCGCGGGATGCAGATCAGTCGCAGGGAGATGTGCGACTTGTAAACCTCGACGGCCTTGTCGAGCTTCCTGTTCTTGCATCGCCCCATGAGCAGCGTGTTGTAGGTCAGGTCATTGGGCTCCCATCCCTTGGCCTCCATCTCCTCGAGCAGCCTGAGCGCGCCGAGGGCGTCGCCCTTGACTGAGCGAGGTGTAGGTGACGACGTCGGGGAAGTGGCCCGCGGCGGCCATGGCGTCGAGGTAGGCTCTGGCCTTGACGACGAGGCTGGCGTGCGCGAGGCCGTAGAGTAGGTCGGGCTCCACGCCGTCGTCCGCCATGCGGCGGAGCACGCCGAGGACGCCCTTGGGGTCGGACGCGCCGCAGTGGGCCTTCATGAGCGCGTTGTAGACGTGCGCGTCAGCACGGACGCCATGGTCGGCGAGGACCGAGAGGAGCTGCCCGATCTGGCGCATGGGGCTAATTTGTTTCGTAAAAAGATGGTGATCATTCAGCATGGGGCGCGGTATTTTGTACAGGGAGTAGCGTCCCAGCTGTCGGCGTTGCACCTGTATGTGTAGCGCCCCCGGTGCCGGCGCTACATGACCAGGCCTGGGCCCACGCTGCTTAGCTGGCAGGGGTGTGGCGCCGCCGCCTGGGGCGCGGTGTTGTGTAGTGTGGCGCCGCCGGTATAGGAGTCACACAAAAGGGTCAGTTTCAGATTTTTTTTCAGAAAAGGGTTATTTTTGGCTGAAGTTTTACTAAGTGGTTATTTTTGTCAAATCGACCGGAGAGATCTGGTAGGACCAGAAAAAGGAAAGAGATCGGAAAGATTCGCAAACCACGGCGGCGCGGCTTGTACAGATGCCGATGGACGAACGCGCGTGGACCTCGTCACAATGGAACACTCCTAGTACCGCGGGTTCCATGGATCAGAACGGCAACGGTACAAGCAGCAGCCTGGCAATGGCTCGCCCGGACGCAAACGCATCTTCAACCGCGCCAGAGCTGCCGGACGACGTCCTACGGGAGATCCTCCTCCACCTGCCGGCCAAGTACCTCCTCCGGTTCCACGCCGCCTGCAAGCCGTGGCGTCGTCTCCTCTCCGACCCAGCTTCATCCGTGATCACCACCGCCGTGCACCCATCCGTGGGATGAGCTGTAAATCACATCCAGGAATTGGATCCAAGTGATAACACGGACATCAAGTTAACATCCAACCATGTTTTTAGCACATAAAATGGGCTTAGCAGTTCAAATCTACATGCAAAATTTGATGGTTGCATCATATTTACATCTGCTATAACAATGGGTTTAGCAGTTTTTATCTCCATGTAAAATTGACGGTTGCATCCAGAACTGGAAAATAAAAATCTAAAAAATGTGTAAAACACTACTGGTTCGACCTAATTGACAAATTGCATCCACAACCACAAATATGTCAAAAAGGTTCGTGGGATGAGCTGTACTTCTAACCTGAAAACTTCCTGTGAAAAGTCCCTGAAATTAGGATCTGGAAACCAACAGCACACGTAGTCTCGAGCTCCAAGCAAGATCTGGAAACACAAACAGCAGACATAATCTCCGAGCGCCCAACACAATCTAAAAAAAAGTTTCAAAGCATACAGAAGAGGTACACATATTCATGTTTTATATAACTTATTCTACCAGTCGTCTTTCATGAACTGATGGGCTATCTTGTTTGTTGTTCGTCGGACATGCTTGATCAGATGGTTTAGGTGAAATCCACTTTTCCTCCTGGTGCATATGTACCTGGTAATTAAAAGACACATGTTAAAATGTCAAAAGAATTCGAAACATTTTTTCTGATACATCTTTCCATTTTATGTGTTTAAATTTAAAAACTCGTACAGAGGCTTGTTTGATTCAGAAGATATAGAAAATCTTTTCATATAGAAAAACTCGTACAGAGGCTTTTTGCCTCTTTGGTTCAAACGATTTTCATAAAAATTATGGAGGGTTGAATTACTTAGGATTTTTTTCTATATTGGTTGTTTGATTCATATGATTAAATCCCGTAGGATTCCTTTATACTACATTTTATTCTAACATCCACTCATATCTCTTCGTAAAAAATCCTTTGCTTTTGTTTGAAGGAATCAAAAATTTTTTGGCTATATTATAAATTCGGTAGGATTGAAATGGACATGACATTACAATCCTGCATATTTTCTATCCATATATTTTCCTATCATTCGAATCAAAAACCAAATTTGTTAACGATCTTCATCGGGAACAGCAAGACCGAGTTTACCATGTTTGTTTACGTGTCCTAGACCAACTTTGTTTACCTACCGGAGAGATCTGATAGGACCAGAAAAAGGCAAGAGATATGCAGGACACCACGGCGCGGCTTGTACCTCGTAACAACGAAACAATCTCTCCACCACTCGTACCAGGGATAAGAACGGCGACGATACAAGCAGCTCAGCCGGGCAATGGCGCCGAGGCGCGCAAACATAACCGCGTACCAGAGATATGCAAGTATTTGTTTTTTCAATGTGATCCATCAAGCTCCAGTTTTCACTGTAGCACTACTTTTGTAAATACGCTCACATCTCTACATAACTATGTCTAGTGCAAAGTTTTTATTATTCTTGTTTCGGATGAAACATTGTGGTAATATTAAAATCCGGCACACTCATATGCACCAGTTTCAAACATACACGTATCCAGGTTTTATACAATTTATGGAATTTCGAATTAGTTAAATTTCTGTCGGTGTCATAACCATTGGATCCGTGTCTCATGATTCGTGCTACAATCAGTTTTTTCCCCTCTGTAGCTCTGTGCTTTTTTTCTTAGAATCGACCACCCTTGGGTTCTAGAAAAAAAAACTTTCATCACGATCCCTATGCTTTGAATTTTCACTTTAAAAAAAATTGTGGATCAAAATGAACTAAGATCAATATATTTTTATAATTTTATTGGCACTCAATTGGATATGTGAAATACACGCATGGTATTTAGCTATCTCACCTGCTTGAGAAAGAATAGTGTATCCCCCTTGTGAATCGGATGAGTCAGATGAAAAAACGCTCAGATCAAAATCAGTGTCAGTGGCAAGATAAAAAGGAGATCAAATAAAACATGTTGGTTGATCGAGTATCGGTATAATCGGGCGCGAGAAAAAAAGTCTCGTGTCAGGCTGTGATGTGTCACTGATTCGTAGGGAATTTGAAGACCGACGCGCCGTAGGAAATTTGAAGAACGATGCGCCAACGCCTATAGATCGCACAAAATCTGATTCTTCGGGACACTAAAGAACGGATCTTTTATTTATTTTAATTTCCGCGTGAACGCACGGGTATTGTGCTAGTATTCATTATTGTTTTCATAAGTTACACGAACACCCGCAGGTTTTCATAAGTTTTCATAAGTTACACGAACTGGAAGAAAAATGGAGCTCCTCGCTAGAATGTGTGCATCAACGTTTGACCCCCTCCCTTCATGGACGAACTCGACATGATTGAACTCTCGTGCTCTAGCATTTATCTCCTTGATCACATGTCCATAGGAGCCCAAGCCTTCACCTCTGATACTTCGTACCGCGTTACTGCAATCGGACGCAACTCTGCAACTCTGTACGAGAAGATCAGCCGCCAGTGCTAGGCCCTCTCTGCACGCCAAGACTTCTGGGATTTCTGGGTCTGTGATTCCTTTGACTACCACCGAGGAAGCGCCCATGAAACACCCAATCTCGGTTCTCGCCACCGCCCCAAATGCTGTCTTTCTTAGACGTGGCGGCGTCGACGTTGATGTTTATCATACCTCCCGGCGGCGGGATCCAAGCTAGGCCACGCCCACTCCTTGCTCCAGTTTTCGCCGTAGTAGGCACTACCAGCTGCAATTCAGTCAAGAAACGCTCGACAAAACAGTTTGTCGATACCGGGCTCTGAAACAGTCGCTCATGGATGGCCTTTCTCCGTGCATGCCACACTGCCTAGAGGTTCACCACCACCCTTGTTAGTTCTGTTTACTGTAGGGCACCGAATATAGTCGCCAGCCATGCCCTAGCATCCGTCTCCTGCACGTTTGCGATCAGTTCAGTTATATCCTTCGGCGCTAGTGCCCACACACACCGAGCCATGTTACACTCCAAGAGGGAGTGCATCCATGAGTCCGGAGCTCCACACAAAGTGCACACCCGGTGTTCTGCCATGCTCCTATGGTTGAGAACTTCCAGGTGTCGATAGAGACTGCCGTGCAAGTCTCCAAAGAAAGACGAACCTTCGATGGAACTTCTACTCTCCATAATTTGCACCAGTCCTTCTCTTTCGATCTGGTTCCTGACGAACCAGCCCTTTCTTCTAGCCAGTATGTCCTCCTTTCTCTGTGCTGCGTGTTTCTTTTCCGGCCTTTTTTTTTCGTATGCCGAGCTGGGCCTTAGGCACATGTCCGTAGGCCTTAAAAGGGCTTTAAATTTTTGCTGTGAACTGGATGCCATTTATTTTGGATGTCTGTTGTGTTGGGCCGGTTGTTACATTTTTTTGTCTAACGTTTTTCATAATTCTCCTGTTTTTAATTACCTTTTTTGATTTTCCATTTTATTTTCCCTTGTTATTTTCTATTCCATTTTTTGTAACCAAATTGATTAACATTTGGAATATCTTTTACTATTAAATTTATGGGCGCACATCTATTATGCGCAAACAATGTTTTGCATTACGGAGGTGGTGGCAGCTTTTAATTTATTTTTGTATGGAGTTACGTATACAAATACAATTGGTGTGCAATTGACCGAATTTGTCCTGTCACGGATGGTGTGGGAGTTGCATATGGGTTCCAACCGCATTTTTTTCGAAAAACAGAGAGCGGGTCCAAAAAAAAGATATTGGCCCTTGGGCACTGGGATTTCCGATGTAGCATTGTAGATGTTACATGACCTACGCGGCTACGCCTAATCGTGATGAATTGAAAAAAAGAAATCATAGATATGTTCATGCATCTCGGCTCCACCACATCCACTAAGAATGACCCCAAAAATTGTAAATTATCACGGCCGATAGGACGACGAGGTGCCAAAGTAAACATTGTGAGCAGTATTATACTAACCAGGTATTCTTTTGGCCGCACTACATACCTACTGTTCCAAGGACAGTGGGGCGCAAGCAAGCCCACAGTAAACAAACCCGTAAAGAAATGGCAAGTTGGTCACCGCGCCGCTGATCATCGCGCACCAGCAACAGCTAGCACCACCACCCTCGCTCCCGGACGCGCCAAAAACGTCGCGGTGCTAGCTCATTTCCTTGATTCCTTCCGGGGGTCGTGGTGAGCGAACGGCCGGCTGGCGTCGCCGTCGCGGCGGATGGGTGCCATCCATGGCTGCGAGCCGCGGCTCGAGCTCGACGAACGAACGAGCTCTGTTGCGTTGTGCCTGTAGCGATCCGTGCGCTGACGCCTCGCTCCACGTGAAGGAGGGCCCCTCCTCCCGGGGGCGGGGGCGAGGGCGACGGCGGAGAAACGGGACGAGCCGCGGAGTCGCAGGCGGCCTCAGCCTTTTCTTCCCCGAGAGGCCGGGAGCCATTTATTCATCCGGTGCGTTTTTGTCTTGAGAGCGAACGGTGACGGGACGGTGGAGAGTGACGACGACCAGGGAACAGCAGCGGCCTCGCTTTTGGCGGAAAACGACCTGCTCGAGTGGCGCGGAGTGGGTTCTTGTTCGTTTGGATGGGGCCTGTCGCTGTGTCAGTCAGGACCCCAGGGACCTTCATCGCGCGCGCGGGAGAATGATTGGTGCCGCTTGCGAGATCTGGAGCCTGGATGCCGGCGGATATACCCTCCCTCCCTGGCACGAATATTCAATTTCATTACTACTACTAGAGTACGTGCTAGTACTAGTACACGAATCCAATATAAATTCAGGTTGGAGGTCAAAGATTCCAAAACAAAGATATAAATTCAGGATGGAGGTTTAGAAACTTTCACCTATGTTTTTTTTATACATTTATGTTAACCAAGGTGTGAGATGATGATTGAGACTTAAAAATGTCAATACAACGGCGAGGAGTTGAACGGATGGTGAAGAGAAGGTTCACTAGTGGAGACAGGGTTTTCTGTCCCGGCCCGTAAGGGGCTTTAGTCCCGGTTCGCGAAGTAGGTCCATAGTCAAGTTCCCATATCTCCTCTATGTACCCATAATATGTGTCCTTCTGCCCATTGTCGTCTGTTGCATCAAAGCGGACACCACTGTTTTGGTTGGTGCTCTTTTTATCTTGGGCCTTCGTGTAAAATGTATTACCATTTATCTCGTACCCTTGGAAAGTACATATAGTCGAAGATGGACACCTGGCCAACAAGTACAGCTGATCTCCAACAATGGTGTTATTCATGAGATGTATCTGCAACCAACTGCCGAAAGTCTTCTCGTGTTCCCCGTCACGGTTTTCGGAGCGTAGAATATTCTTGTGTCTCTCGATATACGGAGCCACCACGGTGGAATTGTGTAGAACTGTGTAGTGTGCTTGAGTGAAAGAATGCCCGTCCCTACATACCGTTGCTTTCCTTCCTAGTGTGCCTTTTCCAGTCAGCCTCCCCTCATACCGAGATTCAGGAACACCAATCGGCTTAAGGTCAGGAAGAAAGTCAACACAAAACTCAATGACCTCCTCTGTT
This sequence comes from Poa pratensis, assembly GCA_947311845.1. Taxonomy (NCBI): domain Eukaryota; kingdom Viridiplantae; phylum Streptophyta; class Magnoliopsida; order Poales; family Poaceae; genus Poa; species Poa pratensis. The sequence goes on from CAMZMU010000089.1 coordinate 18,842,540, forward strand.
CCATAGCCCTTGGAGATGCTTCCTTCTGGCCTAGCACGGTTACGAACATATTTCTTTAAGACTCCCATGAACCTCTCGAAGGGGAACATATTGTGTAGAAACACAGGACCAAGAATTCTAATCTCTTCGACTAGGTGAACTAGGAGGTGCGTCATAATATTGAAGAAGGATGGCGGGAACAACAACTCGAAGCTGACCAGACATTGGACCACATCAATTTGTAACCCTGATAGACTTTCTCGATCGATTACCTTCTGAGAAATTGCATTGAGGAATGCACATACCTTCACAATGGCCAGTCGAACATTTTCCGCTAGAATTCCCCTCAATGCAACCGGAAGCAATTGCGTCATAAGCACGTGGCAGTCATGAGACTTTAGGTTTTGGAATTTTTTCTCTTTCATATTTACTATTCCCTTTATATTCGACGAGAAGCCAGACGGGACCTTGATACTGAAAAGGACTTCAAAAAAGATTTCCTTCTCTTCCTTGGTAAGAGCGTAGCTGGCAGGCCCTTGAAACTGCCCTGGATGCATGCCGTCTCGTCCTTTATGACGTTCCTGGTCCTCCCGTGCTTCGGTGTATCTTTTGACTTCCCATACAAGCCCAGGAAGCCTAGAATATTCACGCAAAGATTCTTCGTCAGGTGCATCACGTCGATTGCGGAGCGGACCTCATGGACTTCCCAATAGGGTAGCTCCCAAAATATAGATTTCTTCTTCCACATGGGTGCGCGCTTATCAGCGCCGTTCGGAACAGGTTGGCTGCCAGGACCCTTTCCAAAGATTACTTTTAAATCCTTGACCATACCAAATACTTCAGCACCAGTACGGGTGACAGGCTTCGTCCGGGTTTCTGCCTTGCCATTGAAATGCTTGCCTTTTTGCCTTAAGGGATGCTTGTGCGGAAGAAAACGACGATTGTACGGGTACACATTCTTCCTACATTTGTCCAGATATATACTTTCTGTCTGATCCAAACAGTGCGTGCATGCATTGTATCCCTTGTTCGTCTGTCCTGAAATGTTACTAAGAGCAGGCCAATCATTGATGGTTACGAAAAGCAACGCTCGTAGGTCAAATGTCTCCTGTTTGTGCTCATCCCACACACTTACACCTGGTTTGGCCCACAACTGCAAAAGTTCATCGACTAATGGCCTTAGGTACACATCAATGTCGTTGCCGGGTTGCTTCGGGCCTTGGATGAGCACTGGCATCATAATGAACTTCCGCTTCATGCACAACCAAGGAGGAAGGTTGTAGATACATAGAGTCACGGGCCAGGTGCTGTGACTGCAGCTCTGCTCCCCAAAAGGATTCATGCCATCTGTACTTAGACCAAACCATAAGTTCCTTGCGTCACCTGCAAAGTCCCCGAACTCTCTCTCGATTTTTCTCCACTGCCGACCATCAGCGGGGTGCCTCAACTTGTCGTCTTTCTTACGGTCTTCCATGTGCCATCGCAACAACTTGGCATGCTCTTTGTTTCTGAACAGACGTTTCAACCGTGGTATTATAGGAGCATACCACATCACCTTGGCAGGAACCCTCTTCCTGGGTGGCTCGCCCTCAATATCACCAGGGTCATCTTTTCTGATCTTATACCGCAATGCAGTGCATACCGGGCATTTATCCATATTCTCGTACTTCTCACCGCGGTAGAGGATGCAGTCATTAGGGCATGCATGTATCTTCTGCACGTCTAATCCTAGAGGGCAGACAAGCTTCTTTGCTTCGTACGTGCTGGCGGGCAATTCGTTCTTTCTTGGAAGCATCTTCTTCATTAGTACCAGCAACTTTTCAAATGACGAGTCAGTCACACCGGTCTCTGCCTTCCACTTCAGCAATTCCAGTGTGCTACCCAGCTTCTTCTGGCCATCTTCACAAGTTGGGTACAACAATTTGTTGTGGTCCTGTAACATCTGCTCGAACTGCAACCTCTCCTTTTCTGTGTCGCAGTCTCGCCTTGCATCAGAAATGACCTGACCAAGATCATCAACGGGCTCATCTGGTGCCCGTTCTTCGCCCTGACCTTCTTCTTCATTGTCTTCCATTGCGGTATCAGCGTATTCAGGGAACATAGATCGGTAGTTGTCATCATCGTTCTCTTCTTCATCGCCGTCTTCCATCATAACCCCTCTTTCTCCGTGTTTGGTCCAAACACTATAGCCGGGCATGAAACCGGACCGAAGCAGGTGGCTCTGAATGACTCTTGAGTTAGTGTGATCCTTCACATTCCGACATTCACACATGGACAAAACATAAAGCCACCCCCATGCTTGTTCGCCTCGGCCGCATCGCGAAAAGAATGCACGCCTGCTCTGTAAGCGGCTGTGCGTCGGTCACCGTACATCCATGGATGGCTCATCTGCATCATACAACTATATATCAAACGCAATGACGATGCTAAAATTAGTACCGCACGGTGACCGACTAGAAAATAGTTGCTAACCTTTTAGGACAAGTGGAAATAAAGAGGTGAAAGCTTAAGTGTGGCTCGGGCACCTCATATCATGTTTGTATTGTGTGAACTCAAATGGCATCACTCTAACAGGCATTTCATCGAACACCTTGAGTGCATATGAAGGAGAAAAAAATAGCACTAGCCCACACCACCTCCACCAGGAAAAAAACAGAGTGAGTGGAGAGGGTGCTGGTGCCATATATATAGGGGTGCCAGCCCTTTTGTCCCGGGACTAAAGGGGGGCACAAACCCGGACAAAAGGGTCCTCACGGGCCGGGACAAAAGGGGAGAGGGGCGCCTGGGCTATTTCGGGCGACGTGGCCTGTCCATTTGTCACGGTTTGTAAGTGGACCGGGACTAAAGGGGTTGGACGAAAGGCCCTGTCTCTACTAGTGGTTAGACATTATCATCGACACCGCCACCCGAAAAGATATCGTGATACCTTTTATGTATGTGGTGTCGTATTCTAATTTTGTTTCACTCAATAGGACAATAAATGTCACAAACGCGCAACTAGGGAGTAAACAATGGAACTCGCTCTAACAGTATACATATTTATAGATTCTCCTAACTACTGTATATAGATAAACAAACAGACGCATACGCTTCACAACTGGATGAAGATTATTCATGACAGAGCTGCCTCTGTTTTGACATCTCTTGGCTCACTCCACTGCGAGTGCGACGGATAGATCTTGACGTGCGCGCGTATGCTCTTTTTATGCCGCCGCATATTCCATCCGCTCCCGGGGCGTCCCTGCGGGTGGGAAGCTGACACCAAAAGGCCTGACGTAGACAGGACAAGAAGAAGACGGCGTTGTACATCGACAGATGCGGTCACCAGATGACAAAAATGGTGGGCGATGGTTTATGATCTGTGGTTGCACTACACCTCTGCATGTCCCACGGAAAGTTGTAGTACTAGTGTACTTCAGGTTTCTTGAAACAAAACATAGAAAAAGAATCCCGCAATTTTGAAAAGGAAAAAAGCATACACGTCGAGACGAAATCTTTCCTCGTGAAATCTTGGTAGAAAAATACTCCATCCGTTCCAAATTAGATGTATTCCATTTATCCACATACGGATGTATCTATACGTAGGAGAACTGCAAAAATCATAAATGAGTTACTACTGGACAATAGGAAAAAATATCATGAATTATGGAAAGATCATGTTTTGTGTTCACAAATTTTTGGGATCCTTTACTTTGTTTGGCAACTTGCAGCGGCTACGTCAATGGTTCCTCTCCGAAGAAAAGGATACGTTAGCTTGGCATAATAGTCAGTGTTTTTTTTTAGCTCCCTGGGCACTTGGCCCGGTTGAGCCTGGTTTGGCGCGTGCGGCCTCTAGGCCATGTCGTTCAACCCCTTTGGTTGCCCGCAATTCCCGGCAACAGTGTTCGGTTACCCGCGTTACACGAGTGTATTTACTCAACTCAATATGGTTTGCACTCTTTGACTACAAACTTGGAGTAATTGCCATCGGCGCCACGGGAGTTACCTGTTTCAAGTAGATGCAAGTGTTATGCCACCGTTAAAAATGGACCAAATAAAATCAAGGTCCATTGCTCGAGACTAGTTAAAAATGGACTGGTTGTTGGGGAAGAGATGAGGCGAAGGAAAACTAAAAAAAAAGGAGTTCGGTGTGTGCCTTGCAATCGGGAGGGGTCGCTAGTGCATCGGTTTTGGGCGTGTGCCCATGTTGTCAGTACATGGGAGCTAGTTCGGGAACAGTCCAATCTTGCACCCCGGTTTTGTAACGAACTTATTGTCATCTGTTTGTGCCGGTTCTCAATGAAGTCGCATCATTGAATTTCAAAAAAAAAAGGTGTTATGTCACAGTCAAAAGAACCCAGCTTAGTCTTTATTATTAGAACGAGGCAATGGTGTAAATTCACTGAAGCCTTGTCGTTTATTGATCTCCATCGACAAATCCTAGCCTCATCCTAGATGCGATTACAAGAGACGCACCACCAATCAAGTAGGGCACCACACATGCAACTGCTTTCGTCCATTTACTACGGGCAAGTGGATAAACACAATGGAGAATCCAATACAAAGTGATGATTAATTAGAGCACCCACACCCCACGTCCTACGATGCTGATTAGATTAGAGTATGCTGCTTGAATCCCTAACCATCCACTGTCTGCAGGCAGTGCCTTGGTTGATCCGTAGAGTATTTTTCGTGTGCTCCTTGGTACCAAAATAATCCTTTCAGGAAGCACACTGCACACAGAAGTCGGGGTATTCTTCGTGTGCTTCTACGAAAACTGGTTAGCATGATAGCGATAGTAAAAACTGAAAAACTGTTCTGAAGAATTAGATGCACAAACAGTTTTCGTACAATAATTGGAGCGTGACCCACCACCAGATCAGCTCTTGTACTAAACTGGTTGCCACTTGCTAGTTATTGTAATGAACTGATTGGCCCCACCTATCCACTAGGAGTAATATTTCTTTAAGAATTTGTACTAACCAGTAACCACTAAATCAGATGAACATCAAATTATGCCTCACACAAAATCTAATTAAGCTAAAACAATGGTCATCATTCTATCCGCTACCGGGCGTTCCGCGGGTGGAAAGTGACGCCGAAAAGCTATGACGTCGAGAGGAGTATACAACGACAGATGCATCACCTCTCACCAAATGACAAAAAAAAGAGCTCGTTTGGCACCCATAATTTCATTTCATTTGGCAGATGCCATCATTTCATTTCATTTGGAAAGTAAAATGACAAAATTAGAGATAGGAATTGGTACAACATACAATAGGCATTCGTTAGAATTCCAAATGAAATGACATGTCCAATTCCATGCCAGCCAAACAGGTTAGGCATTGAATTATAAATGAATTTCACGATTCCGGCTCGAAATGATGTCTACCAAACGACCTCTAATAGACTTTTTCGGGCGTTGCACGTCTCTCATGGCCATCGTTGTTACTAGAATAAAAAATGAGGTGAGAGCATGGTGTTTGGCCCGAGCCAGATTTTTGGGTAACGTAATTCCGGTAGAGTAACTTTTTTTTTCAAGTCGTAGGGCTTGTCCTACGCATATCTCCAAACTACTCCTTATTTAACAAAAATGATCTAAAACAGTGTCGTAAGTACATGTGAGAAGTTGTTCCTCGTGTATTTCCTCCGACACTTAATTAGGATCGGAGGTAGTAAATCTTTTGTCTTGTTTTAAAAAAACTTGACATGAACAGTGACTTCGTGTACTGGTGGGTAAAGAGGAGCAGCCGAGTCGAGAAAAGGACATGTCCAATGAACATCGCTGCAGGTAGAAAAAGTGTGTGCCTGCCGAATCATATACCTTTCCAACTGTTCCGAGCCGGATTTTCACCCAAACAGGCCACCGAGCTTTACTCGAAGTAGAACATCCAACACTATTTTCACTACATCTGCAGGCACAACGAAAATATATCATGACTCACGCGCCTAGATCTTTCAACTATCTCACCAGCACAACAATGCCCCTTTTTTCGCGAGGAACCAGAGGTACTAGCTATAGGCTAAATCGTGGCAGACATAGAGGGTGTTTGGTTAGGCTTTTTTCTTAGCTTTTGGCTTTGTTTTATAAGCCCAAAACGCACCAAAATAGGTGCTTTTGGCTTTTGGCTTAATTAAACATTGCATAAGAGCCAAAAGCACCTATTTAGGTGCTTTTTTGCTTATACAAGTCAAAGACAAAAAGCAAGAAAAAAGCCGCCTAACCAAACACAGCGATAGCATGCACAGAGCTATAGGATAAAGCAATGAAGCATGTCATCGAGCGAGACGTTCTGGCTTCCTGGTCTATTGGAGCTAGAAATATAAAAATGTAAATAAAAATCGTCTTTTAAAGTTTCATAACATTTCTATAAAAAATACGAAGATGTGATATGCCTCTCTGCAATTTTCATATTGTTAAATGTGTTTGTTTGTGCGCTGCCAAAAAAGTGTTATAAGAACAAAAATTCATCTAGTATAAACCCACATGTTTTTATTTTTATCTAGCATGTAAATGATTATGTTTCTTCATAATGTTATGAAGACATGCAGATATCATCTACATGAACTTGTATTTTTTTTTGAAACTCTAGAATACTTTTTTAGTTTATTTTTAAAACCGGGTTCTAAGATCATTTTGTGATATCAGGATCTCATGTTTTCCTTGATATAGGTCATAACAATCCAACTCAAAATCAGCAAAATCCACCTCAAAGGGAGGGAATTATGTAAGTTTCATGAGAACATATAACATAAGGTTAGCATCCACAGAAAAAGAAAAGGAAACAAATAGGAAGTTAGTCTATTTAATTTGTTTTGGAAAGAATCGGCAAATGTTGTAAATTCCCGTCAAAGCTGAACCAGCCTTGTTGTTTGTTGATCTGCATCGACCAATCCGACATGTGGGTACAGAAGAACCCGCCACTAAATCAAGTAGGGCATGATACATGAGACTGCTTTCTTTTATTTTCTCTGGCAAGTTGATGAACAATGGACTAAAATCCGGTAAAGTTGAGTAACGATTAGAGCGCCCACACCAGTGATGCTAATTAGATCATGGTGCATTGTCCATAAACTCGGACCGTAATCTCCAAACAATGTTGTGTTGGCTTAAGGGCATGTACAATGATTGAAAAGATGACTTTTTTCCTTTGCTTGTCATTTAGATAAGATATGGTAACATATTATACAATGAATTATGTCTTAGTGTATATCGAGCAATTAGTGTTTTGATGCTTCTAAAACTAGTGATTAAAGTTAAACTAAAAAAGTAACTAACTAAGAGATGACATGTTGTATAAGAGAATTGTCTTATCTTCTTACTAAGATTATCTAAGAGAAGACAAAACACATTTTCCTATTTGTTTCTCTTCCAAGTCAACAATTATCCTACGTGGTAATGCTAAGGTAAAACCATTATACATGGCCTGACATGATCTGAAAATATAATGAAATCTACATTTTGCCATTTTTGTATATTTGTGACACATTTTATCCTATTTAGAATTTCTTGTCATATTGTATGCACCAGTTTTCACATTGTGCATTTACCTCTTTTTTCCGGTTTTGGCTAGTTGGATCCACATATTTAGTATATGTGGCTAGTTGGATCCACATATTGTATGCACCAGTTTTCACATTGTGCATTTACCTCTTTTTTCCGGTTTTGGCTAGTTGGATCCACATATTTAGTATATGTGGCGGATAACCGAGTGCCAAATTGGAACCGTAAAATATGTTCCTTTCCAACGCTGACCTGCCACCGCACAAGCACATAACTCATCACACACGCACCACATCGCAACTAAACATACTGACCAAGAGTACTCAAGATTAATTGACGGATGACTATCGGGGTCATTCATACCCATCACATGAATTAAGGAAATAATCAAAATTTATTTCTATTGATCTATGCAACTAGACGCATATACCACTTTCTTGCAATGTTTGGAGGTTCTTTGGGCTTACCTAAGAAACTATCCCTTGGTTTAAATTAGATTAGCAATTGTTTTGTCGAGCAAACAAATGGTGAGATTTGTGGGCACACGGATTTGGTTGATTGTGGATGGTTTGCTTGGCCCTTCCCAAGCATTGCGGTGTCATCCTAGATCTACACAAACCTAGTTTCCACTTGATAGTTATTTACAATGAACTAATGGGGCCATGTTATCCACTCTTCTGCAAGTGGCTGCTCTAACCACTAATTGAACCCCAAGTTCTGCCTCACACCGTCTAACTAAAACTAAAAAATGCCATCATTTTCCAAGCGGACTTTCACTTGCACACCCCATCTTCTTATTATCTAATCTATAATTGAGCATGACAGCCCGGACCCACCGGGTTGAGCTTTCTCCCCGAGTGATTATTGTTTGTTTTGATAATTCGATTCCTCGGTGCCAATGTTGCTTGCCCTCTCGATTACATCAGAGGTTAGCCCAGATTCCATCCATCTCCCATTTTTCTATTGTCATTGGGTTGATTGACCCTGTGCTTATGTCAGACACACTACAGAACTAGTTTAATTATAGTCATGATCACTTATTGCATCTCTCTTAACAACTGTGATGCCTTTAGCTGTACAAAAAAAAAACCTGTGATGCCTTTAGCTGTACAAAGGAAGAAAAAAAACGGTGATGCCTTTAACTCTAGTAAAGCCGCCGCCGCCGGTGATATCTGCAGCTTCATCGTCGCCGCCGGCAAAGATTCGACGGGTCCTCGCCTCCTCTAGGTGTCGTTCTGGCACTAGGAGGGGTGGGGACCTCAGACCTGCGCACGGCGCTTTTCGAAGGTCCTTAATGGTAGAGTTTGGTTTTGGTCGTCATCTTCTTCGTCAATGGAGATGGTATCGTCTGCAATAAGTGATCTTCCACGCTTCGTTCGACGGCGAGATATCCTTCCCGACGTCAATGGTGGCTTTGGAAGATTCAGTCTGTCTAGGTATGGTTCTTCAGATCTTGCTTCGCCAGATCAATCTTGAATTGTTTCTCATGGTTGCCGCGAGGAGGTTTGTACTCGCAATATCTATCCCGGCTACTACGTCTTCGGCAATGGTGATTCGTTCTCTCGGCTCCCAACGACGTCGACAAAGTGGTTCGGTTATTTGTCCCTGGAATACCAGTGGTGGTGCTCTTGCCGATGTTGCTTGATTAATTTAATGGCTGCGTGCGTGCACAAAGCCTTGGCATTGTTGCTCAAAATTAAAAAGGGAGAACCTTCGGTGGTATTCACAGGTCTGTGGTTTGGTGGTGTTGGCGTTGTTCTACGGCTGCCTTCAGAAAAGTACAAGATTGTGTCATGGATGAAGAAAAGGATTGAAAATCTCATAGATTTGTTAGTCTCTTTTATTTTTGTTTTTATAATCGATGTAATCGTGTACTTTTTGTTGGTTTAATATATGTGGAAAATTCAAAAAAAAAAACTCTAGTACTCTGGAAGCTGCCGTTTCAATTGCCTTCCTGATTTTTCTCCACCAATATCCAACAGAACAATACAATATAATATAACATAAAAAATCGTTAATTTCGTGCACCAATTATCCCAATATGCATCACAAACACACAAAACTATCCAACTTTGCACTTGCCGGTTACCATTCCTGTTAACTCACGCACATGATTTCCAAGCATAATAGTGATTTTGCAGCATGTTACCGAACATTATTTCAGGATAGCAACACAAGGATTTGGCAAATGTAGTAATTACTTGCAGCATTCCAAAGACATGATTACATCGACACACACCAAACCACAACCAAAAATGAATACCAGAAATGGTTGCTGGCGTTTTGTAGTGAAAACTACTGACCTCTCCTGCCCCCAATATAACAAAATAGTTGGAACTGACAGGGAGTTCATTTTAGAAAACATTGACAGAAAATCAGAAATAATCAAAACACAAAGAGAAAAATTCTACAAGCAAGGCTACACATTTAATAAGCCACCTGAAAGACCGAAGCACATCAGCCAACCAGAATGGAGTAAGAGTAGTACAAGAAAAGGAGTAGTGTAGTCACAAGGCACCAATGATTTGCAAGAAGAGTGATGGGACATTTTAGGCCTCTCTGACTCTCTCTCTCTCTCTCTACAGAGAGAGCTCTAGAGAGAGAAGCAGAGCTCTAGAGAGAGGGCGAGGAGAGTTGGTGCTGGATAAAAGAACACGGGAGAGCGGAGAGAGCTTCCAGATTCTGAATCTCCTAGCCCTGCTACCCATCTTCTTGTTTGGTTTTCCAGGTGAGGATAGGGTTACAAAGATCTCATGCATTTCATCTGCATGCCGATGTCTCCTTGGTTCATTGGTTCCAATCTAGGAGCCGTAGTTCTTTGTATTGTTTTGGCTAGATTCTGGCATTCTTCCATTGATTTTTTCAGACCAACTCTTCTATTTGTTAGTGCTGGAATATGTAACTTGGAAGGGGAAATAAAGCTCATTTCCTAATTTGCCTTTTTCCTGTTTCTGGTCGACGTGGTCTCTTTGTCCTCTTTCAGAAATTTGTTTCTGTTTATCCTTCTCATTTCCTGTGCATTGAAAGGAATTTTCATGAGTTGTACTAGACACCGGTGATTTGTCTCCAAATCATGTATCGTGTTCTTCAAAGAGACAGCCTGCTCTTAGTTTTTTTTCCCTTGAACTCTGGTGCTCTGAATTCGGCACCTGGGCAGTGTGTGAGTATGTAGAAATGTTGTATGTGCTGTATGCTGTAGTGTTAGTAATCACCACTAATTCAGATCTAATCCTGTCGGCATATCACAGATTTACATTACTTAGCCAGAAGCAATGACATTGTGCAAATTAACTGTAGTTCAGTCACAAAAATGAATCTCGCGGTCATCAACAAGCTACTTCTGCATGTACATTTTTTTGCCAGGAACTTCAGTATGAACATTTTCTTAACTGTATTTCGATTCTGAACTATTTGTTTTGGATATATAATTGTTAAAAGCATTAACTGACATGTGCTGTGAATGTGTATGATCAGGTGACTAAGCTAAAGCAGCATGAGCTCCCAGGGTGTTGTTGCTGCGAAGCCAATCGCTGTGCCGGACAAAACACAGCATTCTTATGCTTGTGGATCCACACAATCTTCGGTTCATAAGCTGCTGGATGCTAAATTGGATCACCTTGGGTTGCTAGATGATAACTTATCATCCACGAGTCAGTCATCAAGCATCAAGACCGAGCTGTTCCGACAGTCGAGTCTTCCAAGGAGCAGCCTGCCATTTAACCTTCAGAAAAGAAGTCCTGAACCTGATCCTGAAAGTCCGCTGTCGCACATCTCGCATCCCAATTTTTCAGACCCTATGGCCTCAAATTCTTCAACGTTCTGCACGAGTTTATTTTCTTCATCATCGACAAACCCAGCGCCGTGCCGGCAAATGGGTGCTTTACCATTCCTGCCTCATCCTCCTAAGTGTGAGCAGCAAGTTTTCCCAGGGCAGTCATCAAGCTCCTCCCTGCAACTCAGTGGTGATACTGGCAATGTTCACGATGAAGCTGAACAGCCAGATGATATAAGAGACTTCCTCAATCTTTCTGGAGATGCTTCTGATGCCAGCTTCCATGGTGAAAACAACGCCCTTGCTTTCGCCGAGCAGATGGAGTTCCAGTTATTGTCTGAGGAGCTAGGAATCGCTATCACCGATAACGATGAGAGTCGCCAGTTAGATGTGAGTTCATTGCCCTTACTGAGGCATATACTCTGTAATGTGAAGCTAGAAAATTGTTCGCTGAACTTTGGCAGCATGTCTGGAAATATTACTAGTAGTACTGTTCTGCATTTGATATCTTGTTTTTCAGGACATATACGATACGCCGCCGCCACAAATGTCATCACTTCCAGTATCATCCTGCTCCAACCAGAGCCTGCAGAATCTAGGATCTCCTGTTAAACTACCTCTTAGCTCACCGCGGTCATCTTCTGCATCTGCAGCAGCTAACAAGTCAAGATTGAGGTGGACACTGGAGCTCCATGAGCGTTTTGTAGAGGCTGTGAAGAAGCTTGAAGGACCTGAAAGTAGGGTGGTGGTTCTGCTTTATTTCTCAAATATTATACAAGTATACTCTGTTTTCACCTCTAAATAGTTCGCTTCAATATATCTGATGCAGAAGCAACTCCCAAGGGTGTGCTGAAACTTATGAAAGTGGAAGGCCTGACAATCTATCATGTAAAGAGTCATTTACAGGTACTACTACACACGATTGCTTTCCCTTACCACTGAAGAAAGGATCAAATATACTTTATTCTTATTTATTCTTGTTACTTACATATTTCATGTTATTGTTCCACAGAAGTATCGCCACGCGAGGTATATTCCAGAGACCAAAGAAGGTAAACAAAGCTACAAAAGATAAAATATCGGTGTTTTATAATTTTGCCTTTCTGAATTCTGATGCACAACTGTATGCAGACAAGAAGACCTCCTCAGACGTCAAGAGAGTACAAGCGAGTAGCAGTGGAAGTGATCCGTGCAAAACCAAGTGAGCTCACTGAGTTATTACACCGGAGTGCACGCATATAGTAAACAACATGAGCTTGCAAATTCACATTGCTTTCCTTCTCGTTTTCTTAGGAACTTGGCAGAGGCTCTACGGATGCAAATGGAGGTTCAGAAGCAGCTCCATGAGCAGCTAGAGGTGGGTTATACTGTCATGTGTATCAGAGCTGAGACGTATGCTCGATTCATCGGAAATATACTCGAATTCTGAAGCTCATATAAGAGAACTGTCCGGAGATTATCGATTTTCTGACAATCTGACTGTGCCCGACTTGCCAGATGCAAAGGAAACTGCAGCTACGCATCGAAGAACACGCAAAATACTTGCAGAGGATACTGGAGGAGCAGCAGCAGAAGGCCAGCAATGGCAGCTCGCTCACGCTGAAAACCCCTATGGAGCCGTCCGGGTCGACGTCCAGAGATAGAGCTGAACCTGAAGTTGCCACCGTTTCTTCACCTCAGCCGTCAGGAAAGCAGAGGGCCGAGAGTGAGTCCCCGTGCTCATAGCAGCCGCCACACTGTCCGGCCATTGCCGGAAACTTATAGAAGCTCATCACGTCTCGGTGACAAGCTGTGTTCATGATACATATACTATGCATGATAATGGTATGAACTTGAGGTTTTTGCTGTATATAATCTTCACTTTGGGAATGGAAATAGAAAACCAATAAGCTGATCATAGCTCGTAGTTACAAAAAAAGGGCTGATCACAGCATGAACATTATTTTGCTGCTAGCGTTTTGTGCATCAGGTTGTGCCTTTTTTTCCGAGGATAATCAGGTTGTGTCTGGTTGAATGAATTTTGAATGACGTGGCGGCACGAGGCCCAGGAGTACCGGCCCGCTTGCAGGGCGAGTAATGGGCCGAGGCCTTGTCTCGGTCGGCTACACTTCTGTGAGTGGTAACGGCTTTGAGCCGAGCCGCGGATGAACTTTGGCAAGAACAGCACTGTACATTGAACCCCGCCGCATTTTCTCGAGAATTTCCTCCCCGCCCCCAAACCCTCCTTGCCCATCCCCTCTCCCGTAGATCGGCCGGCCGGCGGCTGCGAATGCGGCTCTGAAACTGAACCATCTCTCGCAGCCCACCACCGCTCTGCCCTAGAGCCGCCCTTCCACCGTAGCTTACGCCGCCGCCGAAGCCTCGCCTCCCCTCTCTGCTCCCAACTCCTCCGTCTCTCACGCGCTCGTCGCCGCCGTCCCCATCCTACCTCGTCGCGTCATCCCGTCGTTTCTGCCTCGGCCCCGTCCGCTTCTTGCCCATGGTGAGCATTTTTATTTACGTTTTGTCATCGGTGGATTAGTTAAACACTTTAACCCACTGGCTTGTTCAAAAAATTCTTCTACCGATGCAAACCGGCACACCATTTAGGTCCGCGCCACACGAAAGAGGTGAAATTGTGATCGGCGCCCTGTTCAAGCCTCTGGCTGAACAAAGGGAGAGCCCTTTTGGTTAATACTACATGAAAGGATTCATTTTCCCCCAGTTTAGGTTTAGGTTTGGCCGATTAGGAGGACTGTAATTCATACCACTCCGACATGGGTATCGGAATCCGACTCGGATTCGGGTGTCTGATTTGGCAAATAAAATTTTGGAAATGCAAATATCCAACATGGATTCAGGTGTCCGATTCGGCAAAATATATTATGGCACGTGTTTCCGTGTAGCACTGCTTTTTAGTCCATCAAAGTTAGCAAAAAGCATATGGCTAGGCTTGATTAGTAGAGAGTTTTCTTTTTTCCTCTTAGGGGTGGGGGCTCATATACAGATCTAATATCGTTTTGTGGTAATTAACTTTTGCACCAAAAAGGTAATTCTTCTGTGGGTGGCTAGTTTTGCAGTGATATTATTAATTACTGTAGAAGTAAGCTTTGAAGAAGACAGTCTATGGCCTAATGGTACAAGGGCTGTTTAATTTCTGGTCTGACCCGGCTTTGAGGCCTAGTACCAACTTGGTTGCCTATTCCCTTCTTTGGTGAATTCTAGAGCTTGCCACAGCTTCAAAAGTTATAACAAATAGATTTCCGTTATAGAATATCACTAGTCTGTAAATATTACCATACTACTCGGTTGGTATTTACCAAAATTACCAATGTTTTACTTATATTGGGAATATTTTGTGGTTCATGCGGAAAATCATTATACAATTGTTTGTATCTGCAAGGAAGAATTATGTCATCTATCAATTTAATTACATACTGTGGTCACTGTTCATGCACCATATAGTTGCGAAAAGATTTGTTGCCCCATGGAGAAATAAATTTTTATTTGTGAAAGCTCGTGGCTTTATCTGTTGGCTGTTAGTAAATGTGTTTTGGAGCGTAGACATACCTTCGCATACCGTTCCTTGATGCCAGTTACACAGAACAAAATATTACATCAAGTAATATTGTTTATTATCTTCTGTATTAGCTATGGTACATGTATGATCATGGTAGTAGTTGTATGTCATGTGTGGTCATTGCACTTTGGATACGTGACTGCTAGGAATAATAGAGCTGCTAATTATCGCAGGGACGCCCGACTTTTAGAAGCCACTTGCCCTCACTATCAAAATCCTAGTCCCACAAACAAGAAGCCAAAAACATCTTCAGGACAGCGAGCTAACTCTAGTTCCTCTGTGGACATGCCTTCTGCATTACAGATACAACAATTGGAACCATTGATGGAGGCAAGTGCTCACTCCGATTATCTGGCAGCAAAAGCAATACGCAAGTTCATCTTTGAAGTTGGACTTGGGCCTGATGTTCTATACTCGACATCTTTCAAGGAGACGGTTCATGCGATTGCCAATAAGGGTCAAGTTGCAATTCCTACATATGAATCAATGCTGCGGGAGGAACTAAAAGAAACAGAGAGCCGTACAAGGGAACTCAAGCAAGAATGGGAGAAAAGTGGTTGCAGTGTAATTCTGGATAGTTGGGGGAGCCCATGTGGTACAAAAAGCTTCGTAAGTGTTTTGGTGCATTGCAGGAAAGGCATGTTGTTCCTCAGATCGACAGATGTCTCTGCAATCATAGAGGACGTGGATATGCTAGAAGAAATGCTTTCTCGTGTGGTTGATGATGTTGGCGCCAGCAACATAGTTCAGGTTGTCATAAATGATGCATCACCATATATGCAAAATGCACGGCATAGAGTGCTAAAGAAACATGACCATTCATTCTTCGTCCCGCTGTGTGCTGACTTTTGCATCAACTTTCTGCTTGAGAAATTGCTGCACTTGATCACATCAGTGAGGTTCTAACAAAGGCAAAGGAAATAACAAGGTTTATATATGGCAATCAACTGCCAAATAAACTGGTCGGAAGGTATGTTGAAGGCGGTGAGATTCTGAGCAATTCTTGTTTGAAATTTGTTGCAGCGTTCATGACATTACAGAGTTAGTTTCTGAGAGAGTAAATCTAGTGGAGATGTTTAGCTCGCTGAATGGGATTCCTCTGGTTGGGCTGATAGTAGTTCGTTCTGGTATATCTGTCGCATAGTAAAGACAGATGATGCATTTTGGTGTGCTGCTGCCGACGCTTTGAAGGTTACAATTCCATTTGTCAATGTGCTGTTTAAGCTAGAACGTGAAGATTGTCCAATGGGTATCTTGTATGATCCATGGATAGTGCTAAAGAAGAGATAATGCACAATCATGGAGATAAACATGGTGATATTTTGCCTTGGGTTGACAAGATATGGGATATTTACTTGCATTCCCCACTGCATGCTGCTGGTCATATGCTAAACCCAAGGGTCTTTTACAAAGACCCTGCCTGTGATGATCCTGAGATCATCAGCGGTATGGAGGCCTGCATGACTCAAATGGCCAATGGTCATTATGATCAAAGACACTGGAAGCACAAATTGAAGTATATAAAAGAAAATTGGGTTCTTTGAGTTCAGATTCAGCAATTAAGGAAATGATGGAAATACCACAAGGTAAAGTAGAGCCCATTCTCTGGTGGTCTTTTGAAACGTTCACACTCATTTCTTTCCACTTTGACTTCCAGAATATGAACAACTCACTGTGATAATTGTTGTTTTGTCATATTATAGAATGGAATTAAGTTCTGACCCTGTTTTCCTTCAAATTGCAGTTCATTGGTGGTCGGTGCATGGGACTGGCACACCTGAGCTGCAAGCCCTTGCGACTCGGATCTTAAGCCAAACATGCTTTGGCGCTAAAAGGTACAACATCGACTGGCACGTGTCCGAGAAGGTGCATAATCCAAAGCCATTGGATAACCAAGACATTTACCGCGGGCTGGAGTACGTCCACTACAATATGCGCTTCGCCAGTGCTGAACCACTCATAGGTGGTCTTTCTGGGGATCAGGTTGGTAAACCTACCAGACAGCTGGTTGATTGGATCTGCGATCCACAGTTCCACAATTGACAGCGCACGGTTCCCACCCTGGAGCAATGCGTGCATCTCCTGTTCTTTTTCCAGAGGCACTCGTGCTCTCATTTTGCATTTTGGTAATATGGTGTGGTCCTGATCATGCCTCATCAGACTCTTGCAGTTATATTTCTCGAACAATCATCAGAGCCAGGTGAACATAGGCATTTTCCGTAGTAACCAATTGTGGTTAATTGTGTTGTAACAGAATATATTGTTTGGTCGACATCCGGCCATCAGAACCAAGGCTGGAAACATATATAGAGATATCAGATTCCTCTTTGGAACCCCAGAAAAGTGTTATATTTTTGTTATTTCCAAATGTCATTCTCGCATTGATTCCTTGCAAAATAAATACGAAGCTGTTATGTAGTGCATGCATAAGCTGGCATATTTTCCTGGCGAAATTTTAGTAGTAGTACTATACTATTTTTTGAAATAAGTAGTACTATACTATTACAGTCCATTGAAGTCGAAATGATTGATTCGTGGCTGCATGACCAGTTAGCAAAAGGAAGGCATGAAAGTCCATATATAGTTAGCAAAAAGTGGTAGTACTGTATTATTTATCATTCAGACTTTTGTTCCCGGTTCACTGAAACAAATATGCAAGATTTGCTATTCGAAGTATTTTTGCAAGTATTGCCAAAACTGTAGAAAATAATGATAATGGTGTCTAGTTTTACCAAGCGTGTCAAGAGGTTTGGAAGAATCAAACCATGCTAAAGGAAATTAACAGAAACACACATTTAATAAAGCTAGAGGACGATCTGAACCCAGCCCGTATGCCCATGAACAACAGCACCAGATGGGCTAACAACACGTTTGGTCATTGGGTGTCTACTGGCACGTATCTCAACAACGTCTGGGTTGATAGGAAGTTAGGAACCCGATCAGGTCACGTATATTGGATTGCAATATGGATAGTTTTACAAATAAAACAGAATCTGAATAGTAGAACGTGTTGATAGGAAGCCGATCAGGTCACGGAGCCAATGTCGACGTTACCGCAGCTAGCTACAATATATATAAGGACAGTGCTAGGCGTCCCCCGGGGGATCTGGGGGGAAAAATCCCCGGGTCCCCTGCACGACACGTGTCCACCTCCCTGGACTCAAATCTCACCAAATCGCGACTGAAGCAAAAACGGTTCGAACGTAATAAGTAGTTTGTACTATTGCAGCAAAATCCAATTTCAACCAAAAATCACCCGCAAATGGTTCATTGAAGCAAAAACGGTTTGCGCGTAATAAGAATTTTGTGCTATTGTAGCAAAATGTCCAGTTTTCACCAAAAATCTCATAAATGTTTCTACGAAGCAAAACGGGTTGTTTGTAACAAGAATTTTGTACTATTGTAGCAAAAGTTCAATTTTCTCTCAAATCGCACATAATGCTTCTATGGAGCAAAAAGTTTCATTCGTAGCAATTTTTTGTTTTGTTCGTAGCAAATGCTTCTATGGAAAAAAAGTTTTATTCGTAGTATCGCCAGCTCGCACTATCCTAGATGCTTTTACGGAGCAAACGCGCGCCGTCGATAACGTCACTGCGCCGTCGGTAGCAATGTCGCGCGCACCCGGTAGCATGCGCCACCGGTAGCATCGCCGGCTCGTGCAACGCCGCGAGATGTCTGTAGCATTCGCTCGTAGTTTGCCGGATACCGTCGGTAGCATCGTCAGCTCATCGGTAGCAACAACGCAAGACGTCGGCAACATCTTCTCATAGCTTTGCCGGATACCGTCATGTAGCATCAGCTTTGCAGGATACCATCGGGTAGCATCGTTGGCTCGTCAGTAGCAACGACACGCGTCATTGGTAGCATCGCCACGTGTCGTCAGTAGCAACACCGCACGGCGGTAGCATCGTCGGCTCGTCGGTAGCAATGACATGCACCATCGGTAGCAACACCGCGAGACGTGTACACGTTGTTAGCATAACTACAAAACCGTTGTAGCAAAAAATAAATTGTGCTGTTGTAGCAAAAACGACTTCGTCAGAGACATCGCCGAAGACCGGGTAGCAATTTTTTTTACTATTGTAGCAAAATAATGAAACTTTGGTAGCAAAAATTCTGTTCTATTGTAGCAAAAATAACAAAACTTTGACAGCAAAACTTTGCATCAGTCGAAGTCTACGGCAGCATGATCACACGTCAGTAGCAACAACACGCGCCATCGGTAACATCACCGCGTGCTTTCGGTAGCAACACCGTGCCGGTAGCATTGTCGGCTTGTCGGTAGCAATACCATGCACCATCGGGTAGCATTGCCACATTTGCTTCATTGAAGCATAAACTGTTTCGGCCACAACAAAAGAAAGAGAACCGCTGGACAAAAGAAGTTCGGGGAGAGCTCGCCGGAGACATTGTAGCAAAAAAATTGTGCTGTCGTGGCAAAAACATTGTGCTATGGTAGAATAAAAAATGATGCTATCGTAGCATTGTTGCATCATTTGTTCTAGGTTGGGTTAAAAACAACAAAAAAGCGTGGTAGCATTATGAGAATAGAAATGTAGCAAAAAAAGACTATGTAGCAAATCCCTGCTCAATCTGGAGATCCAGTTGATAGAGAGAGCTACCAACGGCTTGTAGGTCGACTCATCTATTTATGCCACACGAGACCTGACATATCCTATGCAGTGAGTGTGGTTAGCCGCTACATGCATGACCCAAGAAGTGGGCATTTAGAGGCAGCACACAGAATTTTACGCTATCTAAAAGGGAGTCCTGGAAGAGGCCTATGGTTCAAGGCCAATGGGCACTTAAATGTAGAAGGCTATTGTGACGCTGATTGGGGTAGTTGCCTTGATGACAGAAGGTTAACATCAGGCTTTTGTGTCTTTGTAGGAGGAAACTTGGTTTCGTGGAGGAGCAAAAACCAACCAGTGGTCTCCCGATCAACCGCAGAAGCAGAATATAGAGCAATGTCTCTGTGCTTGAGTGAGATGCTATGGATGAAAGGTCTCCTATCAGAACTGAAGCTACTACGGAGAGGGCCGTTGAAACTTTGGTGTGACAACAAGTCTGCAATCAACATAGCTAACAATCCAGTTCAACATGACCGAACAAAGCATGTAGAAATAGATCGATTCTTCATCAAAGAGCGGCTCGACGAAGGCACCTTGAAGTTAAGCCATGTAACCTCCGGAGAACAAATAGCAGATTGTTTGACAAAGGGATTAGGTAGTAGAGAGTGTTTGTTGGCATGTAACAAGATGGGGATGATAGATATCTATCGCCCATCTTGAGGGGGAGTGTTGGTGTTGGGCTGTGTGTGTTTTGTGTGTGGCCCAAAGGGCCCAGCCTAGTGTGTATATGTACCATACCTGTAGCTAGCAAATGTGAAGGATTCCAGAAATTTCCCCAAACTGCCACAGAAGGTATGTTGAAGGCGGTGAGATTCTGAGCAATTCTTGTTTGAAATTTGTTGCAGCGTTCATGACATTACAGAGGTTAGTTTCTGAGAGAGTAAATCTAGTGGAGATGTTTAGCTCGCCTGAATGGGATTCCTCTGGTTGGGCTGATAGTAGTTCGTTCTGGTATATCTGTCGCATAGTAAAGACAGATGATGCATTTTGGTGTGCTGCTGCGACGTTTTGAAGGTTACAATTCCATTTGTCAATGTGTTGTTTAAGCTACAACGTGAAGATTGTCCAATGGGTATCTTGTATGACGCCATGGATAGTGCTAAAGAAGAGATAATGCACAATCATGGAGATAAACATGGTGATATTTTGCCTTGGGTTGACAAGATATGGGATATTTACTTGCATTCCCCACTGCATGCTGCTGGTCATATGCTAAACCCAAGGGTCTTTTACAAAGACCCTGCCTGTGATGATCCTGAGATCATCAGCGGTATGGAGGCCTGCATGACTCAAATGGCCAATGGTCATTATGATCGAAAGACACTGGAAGCACAAATTGAAGTATATAAAAGAAAATTGGGTTCTTTGAGTTCAGATTCAGCAATTAAGGAAATGATGGAAATACCACAAGGTAAAGTAGAGCCCATTCTCTCGTGGTCTTTTGAAACGTTTCACACTCATTTCTTTCCACTTTGACTTCCAGAATATTAACAACTCCACTGTGATCATTGTTGGTTTTTTCATATTAAAAGAATGGAATTAAGTTCTGACCCTGTATTCCTTCAAATTGCAGTTCGTTGGTGGTCGGTGCATGGGACTGGCACACCTGAGCTGCAAGCCCTTGCGACTCGGATCTTAAGCCAAACATGCTTTGGCGCTAAAAGGTACAACATCGACTGGCACGTGTCCGAGAAGGTGCATAATCCAAAGCCATTGGATAACCAAGACATGTACCGCGGGCTGGAGTACGTCCACTACAATATGTGTTTCGCCAGTGCTGAACCACTCATAGGTGGTCTTTCTGGGGATCAGGTTGGTAAACCTACCAGACAGCTGGGTGATTGGATCTGCGATCCGCAGTACCACCATTGAACGGTGCACCGACTAGACTCTGGAGGAACGCGTGCTCCTGTTCTTTTTCCGGAGGCACTCGTGCTCTCATTTTGCATTTTGGTATGGTGGTGTGATCCTGATCTCATCAGACTCTTGCAGTTCTTTTTCTCGAACAATCATCGGAGCCAGGTGAACATAGGCATTTTCCATAGAAACCAATTGCGGTCACTTGTGTTGTAACAGAATATACTGTTTGTTCGACATTCAGCCACCAGAACCATGGCTGAAAACAGATATCAGATACCTCTTTGGAACCCCAGAAAACCGATACTTATATATTTTGTTATTTCTAAATGTCACTCGCATTGATTCCTTGCATACAGAGCAAAGCAGATTTGTATTTCATGCATAAACTGGCATCTTTTCCTGGATAAATTTTGTTAGTACCAATCATACTATTATAATCCATTGAAATCAAAATCATTGATTAGTGGCTGCATGATAAGTTGCCAAAGAAACGCATAAAATTCCATAGGGGCAGCATCTGGTAAGGTTTTATTTATCATTCAGACTCTTGTTCCCGGTTCTATGGAAAAAAATGCAACATTTGCTATTCGAAGTATTTTTGCAAGTATTCCCAAAACTGTTGAAAATGATGATGAAGTTGACTTGCGGTTTGGGAAGTCAAACATGCTACTCCCTCCGATCCGGAATTATTGTCGCCAGCTCCTCACAAAATCCTACTAGCGATAATTTCTTTCCACGACAGTTAATTCGGACCAGAGGGAGTAAAAGAAATTACCAGAAACACACATTTAATAAACCTAGAGCACGAACTTGCAGTCAAAAAATTGTGGCCGGTATGCCCAGGAACACATTACCAGAAACTCACAGAGCTCCCGGGTAAGCTCCTGATTGTATTTCTTGACGCCCGAGGAGGCCAACCGAAGGGAGGTGGCAGTTAAGATCAAAATATACCTGTGCTTGTGTGGCTGTGCTGTCCGAAAGGCAAAACCAATGGGCTTTCCCAAGGAGAAAACCAAAACTGTACTACTAACACCGAGTCCAACAGCACGATCCGCAAGGTTACAAATTGCTTAAAGACATGACCATGAAAGCACTAGCTAATCCACAATATAAACGGATCCACAGTAGAGTACAGTATACTACTGTTTCTTTCACATAATAACAACTTCGAAATTCATCGGGAGTTTGCTGGATTAAACTTGGTGATTCAACGAGAGTTCAAGAGAAAAAAAAAATGGAAATTCAGCAGTCTACAACAGTACCAAGACATGCCACGAGTGGGCATTCGACAGATTACTACTGCACACGATCTCAGTAGCTGTAAAACCTGCCACTAGCAGGGGCGCACACACATAACAAAATGGAGTGAAAACCTTGCTCCAGACTGAACGCCGTCCCAATGGCGATCAGCACCCTATCTCGGTGCTGCAATCCAATCATCCAGCACCGTGGTCACCCCACCATGCTGAACCACGGAAGAACCATCTAGGCGAGGGGCAGCACGGGCAAGAACGAGGTTGTAGTGGACGTACTCCATTTGGCAGAACCTCTGATGCTCAAGTGATGTCCGCTTCGACCGCCCAACATGCAGCTTCTCGGATAAGCTCCAGTCGATGTTGTACCTGGTAGCTCCGAAGCACGTCTGGCTCAAGATCCGTTTCGCCATGGTTTGCAGATGGGGCGTGTGAGCACCGTGCGTCGACCACCATTGCACTGTGATTTCAAGTAAATATCTGGTAAGAAAATGATTCATGTATTTTGGTATGAACAAAAATGATAATGATCTCAGAGGGATAAGTTGGAATTTGAAAGCTTTTTTTTCTAGATGGAATTTAAGGGGGCATACATTCCAGTTTGCAACAAACAAAATCAGAGGGAAAACACCCAAATCCTCGTAAACAATTCATATGTATTCGTTTTAACTTATACTATTTACCTAAATAACTATGTTGACAAGTTAGACTAACACAAAAAGGTTGATCATTGTGCCTCGTGACATTATTTCAGCTTGCTCTAATTAGGGAAAATCTAGCGTGGTTGACACACGAATGGCATTGGTCACAGTGACTTCTTAATGAGTGGGCATTTTGTGAGATTAGGCTGTATTTTACCTTGTGGTATTCCCATTATTTGCTGATATGCAGGAACTGAATCGAAAGAACCCAACTTTCGTTGGTACAATTCCAATTGTGCAGCCACTTTTCTGATATCATGACGAACCTGGCCCAGGTGGGTTATACATGTTGTGATGCCGCTGCTGATCTCAGCATCATGACGGAATCGGTGTGAGTAAAATATCCTTGGATTCAGCATATGACCAGCAGCATGGAGTGGGGAATGCAAGTAACCATCCCATATTCTGTCAACCTCAGCCCAAGAATCACCATGTTCACCTCCAAGGTTGCGCTTTATGTCTTCTTTTGCAGTATCCATGGCGTCATACAAGATACCCATTGGACAAATGTCAGATTCCAGTTTATACAGCATGTTGACAAGTGGATTTGTAACCTTCACAACGTCAGCAGCAGCACGCCAAAATGCATCGTCTGTCTTTACTATACCAGAGATATGTCTGAACAAGTTACTAGAAGCCGACCAAACAGAGGAATCCCATGCAGGCGAGTTAAACATATTCACTAGGTTTACTCTCGCAGAAACTAACTTCTCTAATGTGATGAACACTGCAACAAATTTCAAAGAACAACTGCTCAGAATCTCCTCCTGAATGTATCTTCCTTTCAGTTCCATTGGCAGTGTATGGCTATACATAAATCTTGTAATTTCCTTTGCCTTCATTAGGACCTCACTGACATTTTTGGATGCTGCTATTTTCTCAAGCAGAAGGTTAATGCAATGGTCAGCACACAGTGCGAAGAAGAACGGATGGTCATAATGCTCTAGCACATAATGTCGTGCAGTCTGCATATGTGGCGACACATCATTTGTGATAATCTGAACAATGTTGTGGGCACCAACATCATCAACCACAAGAATAAGAATTGCCTTTAGCAAATCCACGTCCTCGATGATGGTAGAGACATCCATGGATCTGAGGAACATCATACCTTTGCTGCAATAAACCAAGACACTTATGTAGCTTTTGCCACACTGGCCCTTCCAACTATCCAAAATTACACTGCAGCCACTTCTTCTCCACTCTTGCCTGAGTTCCCTTTCAAGATTATCTGTTTCTTTTAGTTGCTGCAGAATATATTCATTAGTAGGCATTGCCGCCCCTGGCACATGGACAAGCGCGTCAATCATCTCCTTGAAAGATGAAGAATGGAGAACACCAGGCTCAAGTCCAGCTTCTGAGATGAACCTGCCTACTGATTTTGCTGCAGGGGAATCCAAGTGATCCTCTGTCTTCACTAAGGGCTTCGGTTCACACAAACTTTGTGTGGTTTCCATTTTCACTGGAATCATCAAATCCGGTGTATACTGAAGAAAGCAGCGGTTACTGGACATATTTGTATGCAGATGTGGTTGCTGAAGTTGAGTAGGTGGAATGGTTGGGCTTGTCAGAGGAACTCCTTCATGTTTCAGTTTATCCATTTTTCTGAGAATCCAGTCTTTCTTGCGATCTTCAAGTGAACTCTTCAACCTATCTCTGACACTTTCAGGAACTATGTTGAGTAGTATGTTGCACGGACAAACACTCCCCCTGATGCCTACCAAATGGTGCTCCAGACAGTTGTATACCTTGCAGCTCACCTTCAAGACTTTCTCATCGATAGTTTTGTCATGCCTTTCCTTTTCACAATTCCTTGTCTGAGGATCTTGTACGGAACAAACCTAAAGAAAAGCAACGAGATATGCTTCTGTGATGCAAAAATAATATAAAATAACAATTCCTAATTTCCAAAATATGTCTAACACATAAAAATAATAAATGGTGCTTCTTCTCCAACATGAGAGCAAATACTATGATAATAAATTTACCATATGCAAACACAGAAAGACTGATATCGAACTAAACAGACAGTGTACTTGATGGAACAGTTTATTCTTGTAACTCACTTCAGGAAGAGCACACAGAGACATGGGGTCTAGAGTTTACAATGTATTCACCACCTACCAACAGATTAAAGACATGAACTTGTTCAGAAATAACAAGTTTATTGTCACCAGGGCAAAAAAAAAACATTGGCATCAGCACAATGAATTAACAGTAACCGTAATAGGACAGTTCAAGAACTGGCCATTTTCACCAAGCTGCATTCCGGAAGTATGTACTAGTAACTAGATTACTAGTAGATGTACATGGTTCTTACTCTTTTTTTAGAAAAGGAGGGAAGCCACCTGGTGTCTGCACCGATACACGGTTCTTACTTAGCAACAGTCTAAGTTCTATGTTTACAATCCTAAAGGGTTCAAAAGAATCATACAAAATAGTCCGATGTAATTAAAACGTTACCTATTTTGGTGATATCAGCCAGAAATTTATTAATTTACAGATTACTGACACTATAGGCGTAATACTACATGTTGATTCTCTTCCATACCTAGTAATAACACCCTCCGAAACTAATTTTGTGCACTAAAATTACCTTATGCTGCAAAATGTAATTCCCACAAGACCAAACCAGTTTTAAGAAACAATGTCCATTTTCTCAAGGGCCTTCCAGAGTCAAACATTACGCCACCTAGCTCCTAAATCCTGAGCATCTAAACCTAAATGTAGGAAGGGGATTTTCCTGAGCGAGCTCTAGTTCGCCCAGATTCCATCCATGATTGCGCTAGGGATCGAAAAACACTCCGTATTTCCCTTTTCCTCGGCTTCTATTCAAGCATTATATCGTGAGAGAGATTTTGGTTTTACCATTTTTGTCCCCTCCAGCGCGAGGACCAGAGGCGGCCGCCGCGCTGCACCTCGTGTCCTGACTCCCGGGGCTGGGGCTGGGGCTGGGGCGCCGCCGACAGAGGCTCCAGGTCTTGCCGGCGACGAGCCCAGCTTCGCCGCCTGCATCCTCTCCTTGCTGCGTTCTAATCAGCGCGGCGGTAAGCCGTGAGGGAAGACTGAACACTGAAGAAGCCGCCGGCAAGGTCGGGGACGGGGAAGGAAGAGTGCGCGGGTGGGCTTGTTTCACTGATGAATGGGCCAGTGCGGCCAGCAACGAAAGTTGGGGTAGACAAATTTCTCGTTCGTCCGAACACTTCGCGCCCACTCCGCTGCGGTGTTTTGAACTGAACTTTGTTGCCTTCCAGCGCGCGAAACGAATGGGCGTTGGAGTTCTCTACTAGGGTTTGACTATTTAGCATTTCTTTTTTTTAAAGCTATTTAGCATTTCTTGGTGGAAGATAGACGAGGATTTAGTCTATACTTGTTGAAACAGAAACAAGAGCAAGAAAGAAAGTAATAATAAAAAAAAAATTGGAGGAAATCTCTAGGAAAGTTGTTTTGGCTCCCGGGCACTCGTGATCTCGATTTTAAAAAATTCTAAAATCAAAGTTTGTGTTTTAAAAAATTAGGGGAAAAAGTATATGGATACATATACATATTTTCTACGTATGCAGTGAATTTCGTTTAAAAATACATTGTATTTTAGGCTACACAAAAAAGACCAAACTCTAGACGAAATAGGGGATTTTTACTATACTTCATACATCCACAAATTTGATATTTTTCTGTAACCTGAAATAAAAAGTATTTTCAACCGAAACTTTGCACAAATATGTATACCATACATATGTATTAACGTAACTTAAAAGTACTATTTTTCGATGTTTTTAGAAAAACAGGATCACTCGTGCTCATGTGCACCAAATCCCTTCTCGAAATCTCTCTTTTATTTACTTTATTTACTGAGTTGCCCTGCTCCGTAGACCACTTGCATCCTCTCTCTTGAGCC
Organism: Poa pratensis; assembly: GCA_947311845.1. Lineage (NCBI taxonomy): Eukaryota > Viridiplantae > Streptophyta > Magnoliopsida > Poales > Poaceae > Poa > Poa pratensis. The sequence continues at coordinate 18,869,676 of CAMZMU010000089.1, forward strand.
CACAAGGGAGAAGGTGTGAAGGTAAATCAGAGGAACCTTCTAGCTTCTCGGTCATGTTGTGACTAGTTCATGCTCCTGCACCCTGGATTTCTCGGCGGAGACTAGATCTAGACCTCTATCTATTTTGAGGGATTCAATGCTGGGAAGATCTATTGTTGGGACAAAGAGATTCCCATAAATTCTTAAAAATTAAAATACATTGTGCACTCCCAAGTTAGGACTTAGTTATAGATCTAGATCTACTCTCTAAGGAGGTGACCAAATATGATATTCAATAAATATCTTGATGCTCTAAATGAATCGGTTGATTTTTCGTACCTTCCACTTTGGATCCTGTCTTCTCCGACCCGAGATGCAAATTAGAGGGTGTTGTATTGTTGGGACAGCGGGTTTGGTGCGTCGGGAAAGGATGGATGATCCGCCATGTGTATTAAGTGACGATGTTCACAGGCACAAACGGTGGACGAGAGGCGCTGAGTGGAAAGTCCTTGATCTTTTACATAAAGCGAGAGGAGAGGAAAGGCGACTACAGTGGAAACACCATGGATCTCACTGGAGAGGAAGGCAAAGACCAAGGCTTACAGATCTAAGCACAAACATGACTAAGAAGTTGTGGCGGCGGTGGTGGGGAGGAGCAGATAGGTAGGGATTGGGTTTTCCTTATATAGAATTAGGGTTATGGTTAGTGACAAATATTGGGTTAACCATCTTGGGCCGTGGCCCACCCTTCACTCTTTTTTATCCTAAATGCTTGTTCGGCCCGCTAAGAGCATATGGCCCACATTGTGTGCTAACTTGGCTCATTCTTACCCGTGTGTGTTGAATTGTCCCATGTTTAATACAGTTGCACGCTCCGTCATTGGTTATGTTGGGATGAAAGACGGGTGACATGTTTATACCTCTTGTATTGACGTGGCGTGTGCTAATTGGACCGTAAGATGATCCAAAGAAATAAATTTACCCCTTTACCTAAAATAGTAGTCAACCGTTTATTCCACGATCTCATATCTTTGGGTAAGAGTCTTATGCAAATTGGAATAAAAGTTTGCTAAAATTAAATTACCATAAATGTGCCTCTTCAAAGACACCTTCCATATTTGTAAGATTAATGTTTTGAAAGTGTTGAAACCCAACAAGTGTACACGCTCCATCTACAACAAGAACTTGTTCCAAGAAAACTACAACAAAAAACGCAAAAAAAATAGAGTGCAGGGGGCGAGCGGGAGTTTCGCGGGGGAGTTCATTCGCATATGATTTTTCTTATTTTCTAGAAACTAAAGTCCATACTAAAATATCTCTTGACCGTGCATCCAAATTATGAACCGTTTTCATCTTTACATTTCTCGCATCGAGTCTTGGAAATCAATTACATGTTGATAGATTTTGGTAAACGGTTTTGGAAGTGCAAGCGTACTTACCCACGATTAATGTGTGTGTATTTACCATATCAATGGTGAGTACGTCCTAATTTTACAGTGTGCATACTTCCTTTTTTAATTCAAGTGCTTCCCAAGTGTGCGTGCCCATGTTAATGTGTGTGTACTTCCTATGTTTATGTGTGTGTACCTACCATGTTAATGTGTGCATTGCCCAAATTAATGTATGTGTCCTACTCATATTCATACGTGTACTATATTTGTATTTAAAAATGTTACACACATTGACGGAAAAAATCTTGTAATTTCCTTTGCCTTCACTAGGACCTCTCTGACATTTTTTGATGCTGCTCTTTTCTCAAGAAGAAGGTTGATGCAATGGTCAGAACACAGTGTGAAGAACGTCGGATGGTCATAATACTCTAGCACATAATCTTTTGCGGTCTGCATATATGGCGACACATCATTTGTGATAATCTGAGCAATGTTGTCGACAACAACATCATCGACCACAAGAATAAGAACTGCCTTTAGCAAATCCACGTCCTCGATGACGGATCTGAGGAACATCATACCTTTTCTACAATAAACCAAGAAACTTATGTAGCTTTTGGCACATTGGCACTTCCATCCAAAATTTCACTGCAGTCACTTCTTCGCCGCACTTGCCTGAGTTCCCTTTCACGATTACTTGTTTCTCCTAGTTGCTCCTACGGAATAGATTCATAAGTACGCATTGCAAACCCTTGCACATGGACATTAATCATCTCCTTGAAAGATGACTAATAGAGAATACCAGGCTCAAGTCCATCTTCGGAGATGAACCTCCATATTGATTTAATTTGCTGCAGGGGAATCGAACTGATCACCTGTCTTCACTAAGGGATTCGATTCACATGAACTTTGTGTGGCTTCCATTTTCACTAGATCCATAAAATCCGGTGTGCTTAGAAGAATGCAGCGGCTACGGGACATATTCTTCATATGTGGTTGCTGAGTAGATGGATTGTCAGAGGAACTCTTTCATGTTTCGATGTGTCTAGTTTTTCTGAGCATCCAATATTTCTTGAGATATTCAAGTGAACTCTTCAACCATGCTCTGAGACTTTCAGGTACTATGTTGCACCGAAAAATATTCCCCTGACACCTACTAAATGGTGCTCTAGACAGTTATATCCCGATGCCACCTTTCCATGGCAATTGCAGCTCACCTTCAAGACTTTCTCGTCGATAGTTTTGACATGCCTTTCATTTTCACGGTTCCTTGTATGATGATAGAAAACGATGCTCTCGTTTGATTTTTCATACCTTCCACTTTGGATGTTGACTTCTCCGACCCGAGATGGCACATCAATACAAGTGGTATAGACCCATAAGCCATCTTCCATCCCAACACAACCAACAGTGAAGCATGCAACAATACTAAACATGGGCCAATTCAACACACACGGGTAAGAATGAGCCAAGTTAGCACACATTGTGGTCATTTTACTTTTAGCATGCCGAACAAGCATCTTAAGATATCAAGGAGTGAACGATGGGCCACGGACCGTGATGGTCAACCTAACCTTTTGTCACTAACCACAACCCTAATTCTATATAAAGAAAACCTCAATCCCTACATATCTCCTTCTTACAACTTTCTAGTCATGTTTGTGCTTAGATATGTAAGCCATGGTCTTCTCCTTCCTCCCTGGTGAGATCTGCGATGTTCCCACTATACTCGCCTTTCCTCCCCTCATGCTTCTTTGGAACAATCGGGGATTTTCCTCCATCGCCTCTCTTCCACAGTTTGTGCCCGGCGACATCATCAATTCATCAATATGGCGGGCCATCCATCCTTTCTCGATGCACCAAAACCGTTGTACCAACATTAGGTTGCCCTCTTATTGCCCGAGGTAACTGGACCTTGAGATGGAGATCCAAACAAAGACAAATTATTTTACCCCTTTACCTAAAATAGCAGTCAAAGTTCATTCCACAATCTCATTTTTTTGTTGGGGTCTAAATCGGAATAGAAGTTTGATAAAATTGTACTTGCCATAACACGAAAAAATGTGTCTTCAAAGACACCTTTCATATTTGTAAGATGAACCTTTATATTGTTGAAACACAACAATGTACACACTCCATCTACAACAATAACCTATTGAATGAAAAATACAAAAGAACGTCCCAAAGGTCAAGGGAGAGTAACGCCCTACTTGCCACATGAAGCAACCTGGAGTGGGTGAAAGAGAGTGTATGGGGCTAGCGGGAGCGAAATTTTTTTGAGGGGAGTTTATTCGCACATATTTTTTCTTATTTTTTAGAAACCAAAGTCCAAAAATAACTTTTCAACGTGCATCCAAATTATTAACAAATTTCATCTTTAACAAATAGCAAACAAGTGGATGTGAAGGTGGAAGGGCCGAGGAAAAGAATATTGAGGTGGTGAAGTTTGAACATAAGTAGCATGTGGTGTCTCCGAAAGGTAAGGTTGAAGAATGAGGAATGTAAACCGACTCATTTAAAGCACGAAAGAGTTCCACCGAATAAAAATCAGAGTAAAGTCTTAATTGAACACATGTAATTCACGAATGTCATGAGTTATTTAAAAAAAATTGGAAGCCTCTCAGTTCACAACACTAGATTCTACCTCCACCAAACTCCTCGAGATAACTATATGGTTGACCGAGTCATATTCAGATTCCTCGAGGAGGGAGGAGCGCGAATCTAATCACGACTACTATTGAAGTAGGTAAGAGACACATTTGCTTTCCTTGCACCTTCCTCGCGGGCTCGCCAGAGAGGTTGTTGCATGTCCGCACATCTCCATTGCTACCTTAAACTTTTGTTGGCGAAAAACATGTTTTTATGTACACCACATTTTTTAATTTTGTAAAGGAGGAATATCCTGACATTGTAATGAACCATCTAAAAAAACATTGTAATCAACACATACTGCATTCGCAACCAAAAAAAAAATCAACACATAGTGCCGAGCTGGATTAGCTAGGACTTGTCATGGTGGAGTGATGAACACATACTTCAGTCTCCAGTTCTGTCGTCCAGCTCTCGGTAATAGAAGAAAAAATTAGGAACTTCATAGAAAACTCTATTTCTACTTTGCTTTTTTGTCTTTTAGCAGGCTAGCCTGACCCATCGTCTATCACCCTCCAAATAAGGCAAACGGTCAAGCCCCTTTCGCTGCCGCCCGAAAACCCCAGTTCCTTCCTCGGCCTTGCCGCCTCTTCCCTCACCTCTTCCCCGTGACGTGACCGCCGCCCTGATCAGAGCGCACCAGAGACCACCGGAGCGCAACACAGCGGGGAGAGGAGGCGAGCGCGCGGCGAGGTCGGGCTCATCGCCGTCTAAAGCCCGGCGGCTCCGTCGGCGGCGCCCCCAGCCCCGGGGAGGCAGGAGGACGGCGACACCCTCTGGTCCTCGCGCGGGAGGCGAACAAAAATGGTAAAACCTAAATCTCTCGCAATAAATACTTGAATAGAAGCCGGGGAAAGGGGAATAGGGAGTGGATTTGTGATTCCTGGCGCGGTTCAGGGCTCTGTGCTGCGCAAGGAACTCCATTTGGGCGGAACTGGAGCGCGCTCAGGAAGAATCCCCCTTTCTCTGTTTATTTAGGTTTTGGCCGCCCTGGAGCTGGGTGGCGCAATGTTGGATTCTGAAAGGCCTTTGAGCCGATTAGAGGGGACGATCGCAAGGATAGTGCTTTTTCGCGGCGGATAGCAGACATGAGTTGCTGGAACTTCGAAAGGGGGACTTTTGTTGCTGGAACCTCGTGTGGTTCTCTGGCAATTACATTCTGCAGCAAAAGGCAATTTCGCTTCAGGCCACTTGTTTCCTTTCACCAATCTGTGAATTACTAGATTGTTCGGTTGATGTTTAGCAAAATAGTTAGCCTTTTACTTACATTGGACTATTTTGTATGGTTCGTTTGGATCCTCAGGATTGAAAACATAAATTTTGAACTTCTGGCAAATAAGAACAGCTCAGTCAGCTCTCTATTCTTCAGTGGCCGGGTTTAACAATCAAACGGGCCGCATTTCTTCTTGCACTTCTAACCTGAAGAAAGAGAAGCATCTCTCTTTGCGTCTTCAGTAGGTTGGAAAAAGGCAAATATGAACCGTGTGCATCTACTATTAATCTAGTTACTACTATGTTTCTGGAATGTAGTATGGTGAAAAAGGCCAATTCTTGAACTGTCCTGTTATGGTTACTGTTAATTCGTTGTATTGATGCCCATGATTTGTTTTCCTGGTGAAAACGAACTTGTTATTTGTGAACAAGCTCATGTCTATAATTTTGGTAAGTGATAAATACATTGTGACTGTAGACCACGTCTCTCTGCTCTTCATGAAGTCAGTTATACGGAATAAACTGTTCCATCAAGTAATAATATGTGTTTGGCGGGATCTCAGTCTTCTGTGTTTGCATATGGTAAATAAGATGATCGTAGTAGCACATACATCATGTGCTATATTTAAGGGGTCAGAAGCCCGGTTGGAAAAGAAAAAATCATGTGCTATATTTTTTAAGAGGAAGCACCATTTACTATCAGTATGTGTTACACATATTTGGGGAATTAGGCATTGTTAATTATCTATTTTTTATTTGCATCACAAAAGCCTATCTCTTGCTTTTCTTCAGGGTTGTTCCGTACAAGATCGTCAGACAAGGAAGCGTGAAAAGGAAAGGCATGGGAAAACCATCGATGAGAAAGGCTTGAAGGTGAGCTGCAACTACTGTGGAAAGGTGGTTCAGGGATACAACCGTCTGGAGCATCATTTAGCAGGCATCAGGGGGAATGTTTCTCCGTGCAACCTAGTACCTGAAAGTGTCAGGGGAAGCCTGAGGACGGCACTTGATGATCGCAAGCAAGATTGGATGCTCAGAAAACTGAACAAACTGAAATATGATGAGGTTTTTTCGACAAGAAGCCCAGCCATTCCATCTACTCCAGTCCAGCAACCACATCTGCAGCCAACTACGTGCAGTAACCGCTCCTTTCTCCAGCTCACACCAGATTTGATGAATCCAGTAAAAATGGGAACCACACAGAGTTCATGTGAATCGAAGCCCTTAGTGAAAACAGAGGATCACTTGGATTCCCTGGCAGCAAAATCAATAGGCAGGTTCATCTCGGAAGCTGGACTTGAGCCTGGTGTTCTCCACTCTTCATCTTTCAAAGAGATGATTGGTGTGCTTGTAAATGTGTCAGGGGTTGCAATGCCTACGTATGAGTCTATTCTGCAGGAGCAACTAAGAGAAACAGAGAATCGTGAAAGGGAACTCAGGCAAGAGTGGGGAGGAAGTGGCTGCAGTGTAATTTTGGATAGTTGGAAGGGCCAATGTGGCAAAAGCTTTGTAAGTGTGTTGGTTTATTGCAGCAAAGGTATGATCTTCCTCAGATCCATGGATGTTTCTGCCATCATTGAGGACGTGGATTTGCTAACGGCAATGCTTTTTCGTGTGGTCGATAATGTTGGTGCCCACAACATTGTTCAGATTGTCACAAACGATGTGTCGCCATATATGCAGACTGCACGGCACTATGTGCTTAAGTATTATGACCATTCGTTCTTCTTCACGCTATGTGCTGACCATTGCATCAACCTTCTGCTTGAGAAAATAGCAGCATCCAAAAATGTCAGCGAGGTGCTAATGAAGGCAAAGGAAATTACAAGATTTATATATAGCAATACACTGCCAATGGAACTGAAAGGAAGATATGTTCAGGAGGAGATTCTGAGCAGTTCTGATTTGAAATTTGTTGCAGAGTTCATCACATTAGAGAGGTTAGTTTCTGCGAGAGTAAATTTAGTGAATATGTTTAGCTCGCCTGCATGGGATTCCTCTGTTTGGGCGTCTTCTAGTGACTTGTTCGGATATATCTCTGGTACAGTAAAGACGGACGATGCATTTTGGGATGCTGCTGCTGACGTTGTGAAGGTTACAAATCCACTTGTCAGTGTGTTGTATAAACTGGAATCTGACATTTGTCCAATGGGTATCTTGTATGACTCCATGGATAATGCAAAAGAAGACATAAAGCGCAATCTTGGAGATAAACATGGAGATTTTTGGGCTGAGGTTGACAGAATATGGGATGGTTATTTGCATTCCCCACTCCATGCTGCTGGTCATATGCTAAATCCAAGGATCTTTTACTCAGAAAGATTCCATCATGATACTGAGATCAGCAGCGGCATCACAACCTGTATAATCCAACTGGGCCAGGTGCATTACAATCCCAGAAAAGCGGCTGCACAACTGGAAGTGTACCAACAAAGGTTGGGTACTTTCGATTCAGATCCTGCAAATCAGCAAATAATGGAAATACCACAAGGTAAACTACTGCCTAATTTCTTACAAAATTGCCCCTCATGAAGTTATTGTGACCATAGTGCAAATCCTGTGTCATATGCATTGGAACTTTCCAACATTTAGAGCAGCTGAAGCTGAAATAGTGTCACGAGGTCCTCCACAAACCTGACATGCTCATTTGTGCACTGTAACATAAAGTGTGCCAACATATTTTAGTATGTGTACATGGCACAAATATACATTATGTCATAATGCACTACCATTCAAAGTCAGAATGCCCCATCTCTGTAAAATGCACTTCTATTCATAGTCAGAATGTCCCATCTATGTAAAATGATCAACTTTTCTTTGTATTAGTTGAGAACCAACGCTTGCTTTGTGGCTAGAGCTCACGTGTTGAGCCAGCCCACCCGGGATCGAGTCCCAGCTGAAGCACTCGAAAGAAAATTGATTCGCAGTTTTTCTTTGTATTAGTCTGACTCCCCTCTGATGTTCCTTTGTTTTTTGTGAAACGCTCTGATGTTGCTTGTTGCAAACTGCAACGTATGCCCTCCTTAAATTGTATCGGAACCATCTGTGCTTTTCTTTTCACTTTAAACTTTCAAATTCGAAATTATCCCACTGAGATCATTATGATTTTGTTCTTAAAATACAAGAATTTTTTGCTCACCACTTTCTTTACTTGAAATCACAGTTCAATGGTGGTCGGCCCATGGGGCTCGCACGCCGGATCTGCAAACCGTGGCCAAGCGGATCTTGAGCCAGACGTGCTTTGGCTCTACCAGGTACAACATTGACTGGAGCTTATCCGAGAAGCTGCACGCTGAGCGGTCGAAGAGGACAGCATCTGAACATCAGAGGTTCTGCCAAATGGAGTATGTCCACTACAACCTCGTTCTCGCCCGCGCCACCCCTTGCCTGCAGGGTTCTTCCGTGGTTCAGCATGATAGGGTGACCACGGTGCTGGACGACTGGATTGCAGCACCGAAATAGGCTGCTGATCGCCATTGAGACGACGTTCAGTGTGGAGCAATGGTCTCGCCTCCTCCATTTTGTTGTGTGTGTGTGTGTGTGCTACTGCTACTAGATGCTAGTGGCAGGTCTTAGTGCTACCGCTGCTATCTGTGCAGTAGTAATCTGAATTTCCCAGAGAACTTTATGTAACAGAAACGGTAGTGTACTCTACTATGGATTAGGTTCTTTCAGATAAATATTGCCGTGGATTAGCTTTTGTTGTGTTGGTTGTCGGAAAGCATGAAATGGTCCTGGGACCGCTACTTGCAATCTAATGGGCTGTGCAAGGAAATACAGTATATGTTGACAGCACTCCCACTCTGGGTGTTCTGTTGAGGGCTAACTTTGCTTTACTGTGTCTGTGTGCCACACATTTTCTTCTTCAAACTGGCCTAATCTTAGGTGCACAAATTCTTAGTGCATGATGTGCCGGCTTCCACACTTTACCACATTTTGGTACAGTGGAAGGCCACATTTTTTGTGGCGGACAAATTTGTCAGTTGGCTAAGAAGTGTGTCTACAACAAATGGCACAACCGGGGCGAGCAGGGGCGGCTGCCCGGCTCCCCTCGGACGGAGCAGGCACCCCTAATCCCCAATCCAGGATTCCAGCGGCGGCACACCATTAGAGGCGTGTGAAGCTCAGGCTGAAGTTTGACTAAGAGGTACATTCAATACGCTGGACTGGTAGATGGGCTATTAGGTGTGCCTTATACTTAGGCCAGATCTAGGGTCAATCGCACGGGGCCAACATCCAGTTAATCCCACGGAGCACGACGCGACCAAGAGAATATCAGGTAGAAACCAATTTTCATGACAGTAAATATCTGTAAGATTCACAAAAATATTATGTTTAAAAGTTCTAATAAAAGATCTAAAAAATGCATTACGTTGTGAAGGTAGAGTGTAAATATGCAAGTTGAAGATCAAATTCGTTTAGGAGCTATGAAAACGACAAATTTAACAATAAATAATAATGTTTGCTACTATCCATAACTGATTTTTGGATCGTTGATAATAATAACATAATTCGACGAAACGACTACACATCCTACATGCTACTCCCTCCGTTCCATATTAGATGACATCCATTTGTCTACATATGGATATATCTATACATGTAACGTGTCCAGATACATCCACATGTAGACAAATGGAAGTCATCTACTCCCTCCATTCACAAAAGGATGTCTTAACCTACTCAAGATACACACAAATTTGGTCTAGGTTAAGACATCCTTTTGTGGACGGACGGAGTAATTTAGAACGGAGGGCACAAGCGGAAAGAATATCGCTCCTGACCTAGCCGCCGTCAGACGAAAGCGATCAAGAGGCGATCCTTGTTCCGGCCAATCTCCACCGGCGAGCCTGCTGGTCCCCTCTCCCTCCGCATGCTGCTCCGGCGATGGGAGGGAGGGGGATCCGGTTCCTCCGCTCCGTAGTTAGGGTCTGGTTTTGCAGGTCATGGTGCGTCGTTGGGATGGTGGGAGCGACGCCCGGACGAACAAAATTGTCTCAACTCTACTCCCATACCGACGCTGTCCTTCATGGCGACGTCTCGGAGTTGGTGGCATCGTGTGCTTGCCAATCTTTCAGGTCGGTGGCTTTAGGGTTCTTAGATGGGGTTTGATGACGTGAAACACACGTTCGTTGGGAGACCCCAAGAGGAAGGTATGATGTAGTCAGCAGCAAGTTTTCCCTCAGAAAGAAACCAAGGTTATCGAACCAGTAGGAGCAGCAACTCTTCAGAAGGTTGTCAACGGCGCCAGAAAAATAGTGTGAGGGAGTCTGGACTGTTGACGTGGAATCTGCACACAATCAAACTACTTTGCCCCAACGAAACAGTGAGGTTGTCAATCTCACTGGCTTGCTGAAAACAAAGGATTAAACGTATGGTGTGGAAAATGAGTATTAAATTGCAGAGAATGAAAAAGGAACAGTTTGCAGTTTGTGGTTGTTTAATCAGTGTAAAAGAATGGACCGGGGTCCACAGTTCACTAGTGGTGTCTCTCCATAAAAGATAACTAACATGTTGGGTGAACAAATTACAGCTGGGCAATTGACGAATAGTGAGCGCATGACAATGCATATACATGACATGTTGACTACTATGATATTTAATTGGGCATTACGACATAATACATAGATCGTTATCCAACAGCATCTATGACTAATAATCCACCGCCGGGTTGTCATCCGAGTCCCCGTTGGTATTAAGTTGCAAGCAACGGATAATTGCATTAAGTAAAGTGCGTAATGTAAACAAACACATATCCGTGGACATAGCATCGTTAGGTTATCCCTAGTGGCAACAGCACATCCACAACCTTAGAACTTTCTGTCACTGTCCCAGGTTAAACGGAGACATGAACCCACTATCTAGCATAAATACTCTCTCTTGGAGTTACAAGCATCTACTTGGCCAAAGCATCTACGAGTAACGGAAAGCATGCAAGATCTTAAATAATCAACTTGACATAATATTCAATATTCATCGGATCCCAGCAAACACAACATGTAGCATTACAATAATATGATCTTGATCATGTAGGGCAGCTCACAAGATCTAAACATGATGGCACAAAGTGGAGAGACAACCATCTAGCTACTGCTATGGACCCGTAGTCCAAGGATGAACTACTCACGCATCACTCCGGAGGCAGGCATGGCGATGTAGAAGCCTCCGGTGACGATTCCCCTCTCCGGCAGGGTGCCGGGAAGAGGTTCTGAACCCTCCCGAGCTAGGGTTGACGACGGCGGCGTCTCTGGAACTTTTCGTGGATATTTGCTCAGGTACTTAGGGTTTTCGCGTCGGGGGGAATAAGTAGGCGAAAGGGCGGCGGCTGCGGACCCCCGAGGGGCCCACACCACCCAGGGCGCGGCAGAGGGGGGCCCGCGCCCTGGCGTGTGGGGCCCTGGTGGCCCTCCTCTGCTGCTCCTTCGCTCCGTCAGGTGTGTTCTGGAAAAATAGGACCCCCGTGTAGTTTCGTCCAATTCCGAGAATATTTCCAGACTAGCTTTTCTGGAATACAAAAACAGCAGAAAACAGGAACTGGCACTTCGGCATCTTGTTAATAGGTTAGTCCCAAAAAATGTATAAAAGTGATATAAAGTAGATGCAAAACATGTAGCAATTGGTATAAAACAAGCATGGAACATCAAAAATTATAGATACGTTTGAGACGTATCAGCATCCCCAAGCTTAGTTCCTACTCGTCCTCGAGTAGGTAAACGATAAAAACAAATAATTTTTGAGGTGACATGCTACTATCATAATCTTGATCATATAATATTGCAAGGCACATGTAAATGAATGAAGTGATCCAAGTCAATGGTCTATAATTTGCTACCAAATAGATAATGAGTAAACAATGAATCACACAAGCTAAACGTTTTCATGAATAGTACTTTCGAGACAAGCATCAAACAGTTTTGCATAAGTGTTAACTCATAAAGCAATAGTTTCTAACAAAAGGTATTTAATCAACACAAAGGAAGAATTTAGTTTCAGCATTTGCTTCAACTTTCAACATATTTATCTCATGGATATTGTCAACACAAAGTAGTATAACAAGTCCAATACATTGCATATAACGCATGTTGTAACAAAGTTGACACTAGTGTTTGCTTGTGGAAGACAGAAAGAATAGGAAAACTGACTCAACATAAAAGTAAAAGAAAGGCCCTTCGCAGAGGGAAGCAGGGATTAAATCATGTGCTAGAGCTTTTAGGTTTTTGAAAGCATATAGAGATTGCATAAAATATTTGATACTCCTCCCAACCTTGCTAACACAAGCCATGGCTAACCGAATCCTCGGGTGCCTTCCATCAATCACATACCATGGAGGAGTATCTATTTTTGAGAGGTGTTTGTTAATTGTCAACGAATGGTAGCGGGTGAGAACAGTATTCTACCTGTCGAACGGACTTTTAAGAGCGGCTCCCATGAAGGACGTTATTTCTACCAGCAAGGCAGATCATCCCTCTTTCTCTTTGGTTTACACACATTCAGGTATTTCACTGTTTGTCATTGCTTACTGATGAATCAGGGCAAAAGTGTGAAGAGAATTAATTGGTTAAAGTTGTAATTAATTGGGACTGGGCACCCCGTTGCCAGCTCTTTTTGCAAGTTATTGGATAAGCGGATGTATATGCCACTAGTCCAGGTGTAAAAGTCCACTCGACAAATAGAATAAAGAATAACCACACTAATTCCTCATGAGCTAGTAAACATTGACACAAAAAGGGAATAATAACATTTTGAATAATTTAAAGGTAGCACATGAAAAATTTACTTGGAGTGGCAAGGAAATACCACATATAGGTAGTTATGGTGGACACAAATGGCATGGATTTTGGCTCAAGGATTTGGATGCACGAGAAGCATTCCCTCTCAGTACAGAGTTTAGGCTAGCAAGGTTATGTAAGCAAACAAGAATATCAACCCGTACACCAAGTTTTATATGACAAACATATTGCAAACGTTATAAGACTTCATACCGTCTTCCTTGTTAACCAAACCCTGTTATTAGAAAATATCTAGACCTTAGAGGTACCACCGATGCAAACCAAATTTTCAACAAGCTTTACGGTAGTTCTTCACTAATAGGCTTAACTCATGTGATGCACAATTTAATCATGATCTACTTGTTAACTCAAAACAATTGACAAGCATCAAGTTATCCATTTTAGTGATCTACAAGATTAAGCAAGTTTTTCCTTATACCAATTACCACATGCAACATTTTCTGAACCAACCAAACACCAATCAATTTATTTCATCAACTCTCCAAACAAATATAAGTGAAGCAAGAGAGTACTTTCTACAAAAGAAAGCTAATAGCTCTGACAAGAGATACATGAAAACAAGAGCTAAAAGCTGAACAGCGCTAGATATGAATACTCAACAAATATAAGTGAAGAATAGGAGTATTCTCATGAAAAAGCGGAGCGTGTCTCTCTCCCAATCAAGAATGCTAGGGTCCAGTCAAGCTTTATTGAAAATAAAATGCAATACTGAAAATAAAAGCACACAGACGCTCCAAGAAAAGCACATATGATGTGAAAGAATTAAAATATAGTTTCACTAGAGATGACCTGATAATTTTGACGATGAAGAAGGGGATGCCTTGGGCATCCCCAAGCTTAGACGCTTGAGTCTTCTTGAAATATGCTGGGGAGATCCATGGGAGCCTCCCCAAGCTTAAGCTCTTCACTCTTCTTGATCCTATTATATCATCCTTCTCTCTTGACCCTTGAAAACTTCCGTCACACCAAACTCAAAGTAGATCTCATTAGAGGGTTAGTGCATAATCAAAAATTCACATGTTCTGTAAAGACGCAATATGATTTGTTACTTTAAACATTAGCTACAGCCACTGATGTTATGTGAAGCTCTTCCACCCAAAAAAGAATTTCACTCAACACTAGTAAAAGAGAGAATGCGAAAAATAAAAAGGCATAATCTGTCTAAAACAGAACAGTCCGCAAAGACGAATTTTTTCGAGGCACTTACGACGCTCAGATCGAGAAACTCTGAACTAATGAAAGTTTCAGACATTCATAAAGATTACGCACAAAAATTTCAGATTTTTTAACAATCTGGTGATTTTAGGAATTTCGTACAGTGAACAGCAAAAATCTGTTTCTGCGCAGCAATCAAAATTAAGCATCATCTTATCATTAGAGGCTACTCTTGGCACAACAATGCGAGAAAATAAAGATACAAAGGAGTTGCTACAGAAGTAAACAAACTCCTTGACTAATACTGAAAATAAAAGATAATGGGTTGCCTCCCAAAAGCGCTTTCTTTAATGCCTTTTAGCTAGGCATAGTGATTTTTATGATGCTCACATAAAGATGAGAGTTGAAACATAAAAGAGAGCATCAAGGAGCATATATAAAACATGTTTAAATCTAACACTCTTCCTATGCATAGGAGCCTTGTAAAAAACAAGTAAATGAAGCACAAAGTGACTAGCATAGGAAGACAAAACAAGTGCAACTTTAAAATTTTCAACATAAAGAGAGGAGACTTAATATTATTGTGATATATGAAACCGTGTCTCCCTCTCACATAATAACCAGTAGGTTTTAAAGAAACCATCATATAAAAGCAACACAAGAGAAAGCTCAAAACTTTCATGACAAAGAGAGGAAATTTAATAACATGAAGATTTCTATAACCATATTTTCCTCTCTCAAAATAATTTTCAGTAGCATCATGAATAGACTCAACAATATAGATATCACATAAAACATTCTTATCATGATCTATAAACGCATAATTTTTATTAAGCTCAGAAATAGTGGGGTTATCAAACCCACTTTTGACAATAATAGTATAATTAATATCATTAGGCAATATAGGACCATCATCAAGAGCATTATCATATATAATATTAGGGAGCACATTTTTCCTTTCTGCAATTTCCTCTTTTACTGAGTCAAGGAGGTTGTTTACTTCAAATTTATCAAAAGGAGATATTTCAATAGAATCATGACATTCAAAAGTATAGCATTCTTCCTCCTCCAAGCTTGGGGAACTAAAAATATCATTTTTATCAAAACCAACTTCCCCAAGCTTAGAGCTTTCCATGGCATTAGCAATAATGGTGTTCAAAGAATGTATGCTAATAACATTGCTACTATCATGATTGTTATGCAAATAAAGTTCCATAGGCTTTTTAATCTTCTCTTCGAACACTTCATGTCCCAACTCAAGATAAATTTCATAAAGCTCTCTCATGTTGTTTTCAGCCATAGGACTAGTTTCAAGGAAAGTAACCATTGATATCAAGTAAAGAGCTAGACATAATAACTAACAGAAAACAAAACTGAAAATAAACTAAATGCAAGTAACTAATTTTTTTGTGTTTTTGATAATTGAAAGCAAACAAGATAAAATAAAATAAACTAAGCAAGACAAAAACAAAGTAAAGAGATTGGAAGCGTGAAACTCCCCTTGCAGAAGACTGCTGTCTCCCCGGCAACGGCGCCAGAAAAATAGCTTGATGACGTGAAACACACGTTCGTTGGGAGACCCCAAGAGGAAGGTATGATGTAGTCAGCAGCAAGTTTTCCCTCAGAAAGAAACCAAGGTTATCGAACCAGTAGGAGCAGCAACTCTTCAGAAGGTTGTCAACGGCGCCAGAAAAATAGTGTTGTTGATGGGAGTCTGGACTGTTGACGTGGAATCTGCACACAACACAATCAAACTACTTTGCCCCAACGAAACAGTGAGGTTGTCAATCAAGCAACGGATAATTGCATTAAGTAAAGTGCGTAATGTAAACAAACACATATTTCCGTGGACATAGCATCGTTAGGTTATCCCTAGTGGCAACAGCACATCCACAACCTTAGAACTTTCTGTCACTGTCCCAGGTTAAACGGAGACATGAACCCACTATCTAGCATAAATACTCTCTCTTGGAGTTACAAGCATCTACTCGGCCAAAGCATCTACGAGTAATGGAAAGCATGCGAGATCTTAAATAATCAACTTGACATAATATTCAATATTCATCGGATCCCAGCAAACACAACATGTAGCATTACAATAATATGATCTTGATCATGTAGGGCAGCTCACAAGATCTAAACATGATGGCACAAAGTGGAGAGACAACCATCTAGCTACTGCTATGAACCCATAGTCCAAGGATGAACTACTCACGCATCACTCCGGAGGCAGGCATGGCGATGTAGAAGCCTCCGGTGACGATTCCCCTCTCCGGCAGGGTGCCGGGAAGAGGTTCTGAACCCTCCCGAGCTAGGGTTGACGACGGCGGCGTCTCTGGAACTTTTCGTGGATATTTGCTCAGGCACTTAGGGTTTTCGCGTCGGGGGGAATAAGTAGGCGAAAGGGCGGCGGCTGCGGAGCCCGAGGGGCCCACACCACCCCAGGGCGCGGCAGAGGGGGGAACCGCGCCCTCCTGGCGTGTGGGGCCCTGGTGGCCCTCCTCTGGTGCTCCTTCGCTCCGTCAGGTGTGTTCTGGAAAAATAGGGACCCCCGTGTAGTTGCGTCCAATTCCGAGAATATTTCCAGACTAGCTTTTCTGGAATACAAAAACAGCAGAAAACAGGA
Organism: Poa pratensis; assembly: GCA_947311845.1. Taxonomy (NCBI): domain Eukaryota; kingdom Viridiplantae; phylum Streptophyta; class Magnoliopsida; order Poales; family Poaceae; genus Poa; species Poa pratensis. The sequence goes on from CAMZMU010000089.1 coordinate 18,886,478, forward strand.
ACTGGCACTTCGGCATCTTGTTAATAGGTTAGTCCCAAAAAATGTATAAAAGTGATATAAAGTAGATGCAAAACATGTAGCAATTGGTATAAAACAAGCATGGAACATCAAAAATTATAGATACGTTTGAGACGTATCAGGGTTGGCGAGGCGGCGGCGGCGACTTCATCAGATGAGTCTTTTCTCCTGCTCCGTCCCCGCTGCTACGGCGTTGTCTCCGGCACCATGGTAGAGCAGAGAGAATTTGTCCAGGAGTACGTGCAGACGGTTGTCTGTGCTGGTGACAGACGGAAGATGGTGCACCTTGTGCTGGGTTTGTGGTTGGAGGTTGACGGTTCTGGTTCCCTACTCCGACGTCGTCGTGCGGGGGTGCCGGTTCTGAAGTTCGATGGCGTGTCCGGGGTCGTGCTGCCCCGGTATGATTCTTTCAACGACAATGATTTGTCTTATGGCAAACTACTTTGGAGGTCCGAAAAGCTGCTGATCAGCGATGAAGCCGCGTCGAGCTCGGGTGAAGATGTGATCTGTCTCGCTTCACTTTGGTGGCTGCTACGGTGGTGCCGAAGGAGAGGGATAGGCGTTGGTTTGTCACGTAGATTTATCCTATCTTTACAGATCAAAAGATCTGTAAGATCGGTGTGTACGTGCTTTGTATCTTGTGCTTTATTTATCAATGAGAAACGTATTACCTTGCAAAAGAAAATTTATAACGGAGGAAGTAGACATTAATACGTCCTTGCGTATTTTTTAAAGAATTTTCTGACGCGAAAAAATTATGCGTCTACGTGTAACGTGTCCTCCCTCCCTCCATTCATTTGGAGTATTTGCTTTTGAACCCAAACACGGTCACCCAAATATTTGCGATGAAAGCCTAAGCACTACGGCGAGATCGTCAGAGAAAGCCGTGCGCTTTCAACACTGTACTTTTACGCGACGCAGCAAGGTCAGTTTTCTCGGTTGACTCGCGCCGGAACCGGCAAACTTCATTGACCATTCATTTCATTGGTGCTGCTTTCCGCGCAGCCAGCCACAGGTTGTCTTTACTGCGGCCGGGGCTAGTCAGTGCAAACTGTCACCCTCCGTCCGTCCAGTCGGTCGCATTGAACCCGCCGGAGAGAATGTACTGTGGCGCCGACGACAGTCGTCAGACGGAGCCTCTGCCCGGCGTATCGGAGTAACCATAAAGTACGTAGCGCAGCAGTGGCGGTAGGTGTGTTTGGGCACCGGTATTCATTGCCGGCCACAGTGCATAGCTCAGGTCGGGGGCAGCAGTGCCCTGCGGCGTTCGTTCGGCGCGCCGCCCGCTGCCGGTTTCGGCACGCTCGGGATGAGAGCGCCGTCCAGTGCAAGGCAAAGTTTTTGAACTGGGCCACTACGGATGGGTTGATCTGTTTGGGTGGTGACAGAGGAGCGATGGATCGGGATCATGGGGCTCCGCGGCGCATCCGTCGTCGTCGTCGTCGGGCGGCGTGCGGGCGGACACGAAAGCTGGCGGCGACCACCGCTCCACTACCCGCGGTAACGATAAAAAATGCAGGGTTTAAAGGAACAAAAGCGTACGTACGCAGCAAGGGAACAACCGCGCCGGACAAAGCGAGCGCGTCGCCTTGGGGCTCGGCGGCCAGCGGCCTCGAACTGGATCCCCGTACACCGTAGGTCCGACCACGGATCACGCCGCCTTGCCTCTCCCTCCCACCGCTCCGCTCCGCTCCGCTCTGCTCTGCTAGCCCCATCCGGCCATCCCTCATCCCTACCCCAGGTGAGCCGAGGTTCGGTTTGGCTCGGTCTGTGGCACTTCGGGGTGGGCAGGCAGGCAGGCAGGGCAGCGAGGTCGCTCGTCTTGTTCCTCCAGCCTCGGGTCGCGGGGTCTGTCCACCTGCTCCCACGACCTCCATTCCACGCGCCATTAGAATAGACGCCGGTAACGACACGTCGGAGCGACCATTTTCAAATTTTGAACTTTGCACGCCTCAATGGCTCACTCCCACCCGCAGTAACTGCTCGCTGCTGTGCCGTCGCAGTCCTCTGGTCTCCTCCTCATCAGCCCACCACAATACGCTGACCCAACTAACCAACACGGCAACACCCGCCGAGCCGCTCCCCTCCGCGCACGCTTCCATCCCATTACCAAGAACAAGAAGCTCTGCGTGTTCTGTGCTCTGCTCGGGTAGCTGCTTGTCCTCGATCGTGCTCTCCCGACGCTCGTCGCCGCGGAGCCATGCCGTTGCCGCGGGGCAAGTCGAGGCTCAGGAAGGGCTGCCGGTCCCAGCTCGAGCAGGAGGTGAGTGCGGCATCTCCTTGGTTTTGCCATTAACATGTCTGTGGACTGAAACTAAGCTGCTGCTGCTCACCCTTTCCATTTCCGTCCTGCAGGTGGAGAGGCTGAAGGAGGTGCTGCGGGAGGAGACGGCGCTTCACGCCATCCTCGAGAACGCGCTCGACCACGCCGCCGTCACACTCGCCGACATGTCCTACCTCCCCGCCGAGGCCCAGGAGCTGCTCGCCAGCATCTCCGCGATGGACTCCGCCGTCTCCAAGCTGGAGGAGGAGATGGTGGCGCTGCACTTCCAGCTCATCCAGGAGCGCAACGAGCGGCGCCTCGTCGAGTACCGCTCCGCCAAGCAGCAGCAGCAGCGGCCGCCCTCCGCCCGCTGCTCCTCCCACCGCCCCGCCGCCAAGCCCGAATCCGACGTACGCGTGCCTCCTCCTCCAGTCCCCCCTCTTCTTCTCACTGCATCCTCTCGCTGTTTCTGTTCCAAATAATCCGCGCACTCTGTCTATCTGAATCGCCTTGAGAAACGAATGGGCTCACATTCAGTCCATGGCGCTTCGTACCAGGACGCGGCGAGCGCGAAACCCAGCAGAGGGGACAGGGTCCACCCTTGCGCCGCCGCCGCCCCGCAGCAGCAGCAGGACTACCTGGCCGCCGCCAAGCTGCACCGGCAGCTCTCGTCCAAGAGCTTCGCGACCGCGAACCCGAACCACCTGTCGGAGGACATCGTGCGGTGCATGCGGAACATCTTCATCTCGCTCTCGGGCTCCCGCAGGGAGACCTCCAACCCCTCCTCCGTGGCGGAGAGCCAGCGGCCCGTCCCGTCGCCCAGCGGGATCTCCGCGTTCTGGTCCCTCTCCGAGCCGTCCTCCATCTCTTCCTGGGTGCAGAGCCCCCAGGTCGATCTCAACCAGAACAGCAACCTGCTGGCTTCCGAAACCGTCTTCGATCCGTATAAGGCGCGTGAGAAGCTCAGCTGGGCTTGATATCGGGAGCTACGGCGCAGCGTCTGAGGTTTCGTGGATGTCAGCTGGGAAAAAACAGCTCGATTATGCTGCAGAATCACTTCGGAAATTCAGGTATCGTGTTTGATTAAATCTATTTTGGAGTGGAGTACTGTACTGTGGTTGTTATTACTGACCAGTGTACAAAACCAGACAGCAGTTCACTTTAATTGCAAGTGGGGATACCATAAACATGACCAGAGACCAGGGTTCTTGGCACTTATCATGCTTTAGTCTTCATTCAGAATTCAGTACAAAGTACTGATGGACACTTATTGGAATGCAGGTTGCTAATCGAGCAATTGGCAGAAGTAAACCCTGTTCATCTCAATGACGATGCGAGATTGGCATTTTGGATCAACTTGTACAACGCTTTGTTGATGCATGTACGGTTATTTGATAAACTAGCTTCAGTTGTGTAGCCTTTCTGGTTACAATGATAGACTTGATAGTTAACGTGAAAGATGATACATTTTTCATGATGAAAACTATTCACTGTATTTTGTCCGTTTACAGGCTTATCTTGCTTACGGCGTTCCTCGAAGTGATATGAAACTGTTTTCACTAATGCAAAAGGTTTGCTTGAGAACTTGATTCATGCTCATTAACTAAATTTTGGTTTCGTACTTTCTCATGATTCACACGTTTTAACATTGTTGCAAACTTGCAATTATATTATTCTAGGCTGCATATACAATTGGAGGGAATTCATTCAGTGCAGGGTTCATTGAGTATGTTATTTTGAAGATGAAACCTCCGAATCACAGACCGCAGATGGTGAGTGAAATGCAGTGTATCTTGATGACAAATCTGCTTGGTTGATTACCCTTTGTTCATGAATGCAAACTGATGATAGTTTCTTTGCTGTTTTGTTCAAGGCTCTGCTTCTTGCCCTTCAGAAGATAAAGGCACCTGAGGAGCACAAAAAGTTCTGCATTTCGGCGCCTGAACCACTTCTGACGTTTGCTCTGAGCTGTGGAATGTATTCTTCTCCTGCAGTAAGCTTAGATCACTCATCTTATGGCTTTTGATATGACATGTGCCACTACCATTTTTCACACAAAGTAACATGCATTGCAACATTTTTTTGTACCTAACTGGGTACTGATTACCACTTCAGGTGAAGATATACACAGCCAGCAACGTAAGGGAAGAGCTTCAGGATGCACAGCGTGATTTTATCAGAGCATCGGTAGGAGTGAGCCGAAAGGGGAAGCTTCTGATCCCTAAAATGCTGCACTGTTTTGCACGAGGATTTGTCGATGACAACAGCTTCCCTATCTGGATATCACATTTTCTGCCTCAGCAGCAGGCTACTTTTGTTGAGAACTGCGTGTCTCGGAGGCGGCAAAGCCTCCTGGGCACCCGGACTTTTGGCATCATTCCATTCGATTCTCGGTTTCGGTACCTCTTCCTACCTGATATGGGATCATTAAACTGAACTGGTAAATTATACTACTTTTTAAAGCTTCCATTCTGAATGTTTAAGCAAGCTCCCGAGCACACCTGCTCCAGCCCGATTAAAAATTCGAAAATAATAGTAAAACATTTTTAAAAATTCTGAATTTTTTTTGGTGATGATGTACAAGTTTTCTACAAACATGCCAAGTTTCGTGGTGAAATGACACTATATAGTTTGCACTGATTTTGTTTTTTTTCATCGAGCACCACAAGTGTCATTTCACCACGAAACTTGGCATGTTTGGCTAAAACTTGTATATGTTCATCGCCAAAAGATTTCAGAATTTTTCAAAATGTTTCATTATTTTTTTAGATTTTTTTAATCAGGCAGGAGCATGTGAGCTCGGGAGCCAAAGTGAGTTTCTGCAACAACACGGCGTATTTCCATTTCTTCTGCTGACATATACGATGTGCTGTAACAGAGACTGACAGGAGAAAACAACAGCATCGCTCTGTTGGAAGTTGAACCAAGCTGCTTCAACATTGAATCAGTGTTCAACAGCTGGGCTAAAAGAATGGTGCCCTATGATGTCAGATGTAAATCTGGAGCATGTCGTAATAGGCTAGTTCGCCTCGACTTCCCGTCGAATTCGGTGAAAAATGTTGTACATCTTTTCCACTAGCAAAATGAAAACGAAGCCCTTGTTACTCTTGTATGTGTAATGCTCGATGTAAATGACAAAATGTATTTGTTCTGCCTGCTGTGTCATGTACAATTATAAGCGAGAAAAGAGAAATTCAGTGACATGGTGCATGACCGTGAGCGTTCTCATGGGAAGGAATTTACAACTCTGCATTTACAACCTAGCATGATCTCTGAACCGCAATAGCAATCCTAGGAGCTGAGGGCGCGCTCGGTTCCTTGTGAAAATCCACTCAGCAGCTGTCTCTGAAGTCTGAACGTACCTGCCGCTTCTCCCGGCAAGGCAAAAGCTTCTTGTCACGGCCCATCCTCGCCGTCCTTGATGAGGTTGCAGATGTCCGAGCACTCTGTCAGGCTAATCAGTTGCAGAGGAGTACATACAGATACAATTCATCAGTCGCCCGAGTCTAACAAGGAAATACAACGCACAGGTGGCATGAAATCGAATCGAGCGGCGCACCAGTAGAGCCGGCTGCGGAACTGCTCCTTGAAGACGACGAGGGGCCGCCTGACGTTGAGGGGCCCCTCGCCGCCACGGATGCAGGTGGCGACGCACTTGGAGGTGCACTGCAGCGCCTTGGCCGACTTGGGGTGCTTGATCCGAACCTGTGCCTTGTCGTCCCCTGCGAAGCATGCACGCCCACCCCACCTCGATCAGTTAGCAGCGCGCGTGCAAATGAAATCCCGTCGATGGCCGGCCGCTCCTGCGGATGGCAAAACGGGTTACGTCCGTACCGGAGAGAGTGGGCGGGATGTTGGAGAAGATCTCAGGCTGCGGCGGCGGCGTGGACAGGATGGTCGCCGCCAGCGCGAACGCCACGACAGCCGGCGCCGGCGCGAACCCCGCCATCGCTTTCTCGATGCGCCTGTACGCGAGACAACGCCACTGCTCGCTCGTCTGCGAAGAGGCGAAGATGACACCGGCCGGCGGCAGAGACCAGCTGACCAGCGCCTTGGCCTTTGCCTCGTGGTCTCTGCTCTGCGCTGGTCAGCCACTCAGCCTCGCTGGTCTCTCTGTGGTGAGAGCGCCTCGAGAGAAAGCTCGGTCCAAGCCGACCAGCCACTCGAACAAAGGCCCATCAACAGCCCACCCTCAAATGGGCGGACTCGTTCCGTGAGCCAGCCCAAGCCCACACAGCCCGGCAGTTACCACGGCCTCGTTTTGCTTCACCCGAACAACTCAATCAACTCCGGCAGCCCGCCGCCTACTGCCGCGTCGCTTCCACGCTAGCATAGCGGCGGAGCAAACTCAACTCAAGAGGGCGGTATCTGGCGAGGCGGCGAGAGGGTGTTCCGTTCCGCAGCGGCGAGGCCCGTAAACCCTAGAGACGAGCCGCCCCAGCCGAGCGCCGTTCCCGAATCCGTAAACACATCCTTCCAATCGATCCCCTTCGCCGGCGATGAATCGGCGGCAGCCGGAGCTCTGCAGGAACTTCCAGCGCGGCAGGTACCGGATCCCTCCCTCCCTCCATCCCTCTCGACGCCCGCGCGACTTCAATTCATTTGCTATCGGCACCCTGTGGCTCCACGGGGGCGCTCGTGCGTGCCGTGAATCGTATGTAACGCTGGTTCTGGATTGATGCGCGCAGCTGCAAGTACGGGGCGCAGTGCAGGTACCTGCACTCCACCTCTAACCAACAGCAGCAGCAGCAGCAGGCGAGGCCGAACCAATTTGGATTTGGTGCAGCGACCACCAAATCCTTTGGTGCGCAGTCCCAACAGTTTCAGCAGCAGCAGCCGCCTAACCCTTTTGGGTTCGGGGTGCAAGGCGGTGCTTCCCAGCAACGGAACGCTGCTGGCCCGGCAAAGGTTCGTCGTCGCCAGTATGGGGAAGATATATTCTTCCACGTGATTCATTCTTCATCGATTGCAAATTTCTACGGGTCGTATCTATGGCAGTGTGTGACTAGTGCATTGTTGTAATCAGCCCTTTCAAAATAAGTGGGTGAGGGATCCCTCGGCGCCGACGACAAAGCAAGCGGAGGCGCAGCCAGCACCGCAGGCAGCCCACACGTGAGTCCCTGATGCAACGCGATGATGCTATCATAATAATTTTGATCTGTTTTTTTTTTTCTTCCTGCTTATGCCTGAATTCACTGATGTTGAGTGTTGTTTCCCAGATCCTGCACAGATCCTGAGTCTTGCAGGCAGCAGATCGCTGAGGACTTTAAGAACGAGACTCCGCTCTGGAAGCTTACTTGTTATGCTCATCTCAGAAAGTAAATCAGCTTCCTATGCTTCAGGATTTCTCTAGAAATTTTAGAATCTTTGTGAACTTAACATTTTGTTTGCTGTTCACACACAGTGGTCCTTGTGACATTACGGGGATGTTAGCTACGAGGAGCTGAGAAGTAAAGCATACGAACAGGGCAAGCAAGGGCATCCTCTGCAGTCAATAGTAAGCACCCCCTCTTTTCTCCCTGTTCCATGATTATTCCTGCTTTGAAGTATGTGGTTAAACATTAATTTAACTGCATTGTTCTGACGTCAAAGGGACTAGGGCAATGCTGTATATCATAATCCTTTCTGGAAATTTGTCACATTAGCAAATGGTTACAATGTCCGATGTGTTCCCGTCTTCTTGCTTTATTATCTTTTGGTGGAGCCGTAGACATATGACGAAACTATCCTTATAGAAAAATGGTCTGTGCCCATGAAAGTATTCCAATCCTTAATTGTGGATTTACCAAAAAGTAGTACTCCTCCGATCCTTATTAAGTGTCGGGAGAAATATACGAACCAGGCACAACTTCATAGCTATGCCAGCAACAAATTTTTTTGGATCAGAGGGAGTATTTTGTTCCTGTAGACTGGTCAGTATTAACTTTGATTAACTGTTTCTGGTTTTCTGAAGAACATCTTCTCATTCGTTGTTTCTTCTTCTTCAGGTTGAGGGAGAAAGAAATCTACAAAATGCAAAGTTAGCGGAATTCAATAATTTGCTGAACAGTAAACGTGCATCACAAACTCCAAGTTTTCCAACTGTGGGTTCCTTCCCTGAAGTGAAAAATAACTCATCGTTTGGAGGTTCTCAAACTAATGGACCACCCATGTTTACTAGTTTCAATCAAATTGGAGCTGCAACTACTTTTGGGTCTGGGGCAAGGTAATCCTCTGCCGATGGTCTTGGATGAACTGTTGATTCTGTTAAAAGTTGGCCCTATTCGGATACTCCACTGGCCAGAAATTATTATTTGAATATGACTGGTCATGTTTTCTTTGCCTCAGTATGATGGTTGTGTTTATTGTATGCTTGTTTGTATAACTTGAACGAACGCATCTTATGCAGAACTACCACACCAGGAGTGCCAACCAACACCATATTTGGTCAGCCTACTTTTGGTCAGTCTACCCAGCCTACTTTTGGCCAGCCTACCCAACCTGCTTTTGGTCAGTCTAGTAGACCAACTTTCGGTCAGTCTACACCGTCTACACCATCCTTTGGTGCCCCTACCTTTGGAAATGCTGGAATGAAATTTGGAGTTCAAGGTATATGTCTTAATTGATCTATGTATTATGCTTCTAGTTCTTTGTTTTTCTAAGTTCCAACTAGTTTCATGATTTTTTTGTGTATATTTATTGATGAGTAGAGCAATTGCAAATAAGGTTCATTATGTGCTGGGCCCCGTGACCCCTACTGTAATGAATCATCTGTTCACCCCATACATACTGCTATAATGAAATGATCGAGATGGAGGTCCGATTGAAAATGCAAAGAAATTCTTTATGCATTTTGAAAAATGCAAGTTTTGTATCCTCTACCATATATCAGATTTTCTCTTTTTTGCTACTATTAGAGTCTTGGCACTGAATGCATTTGAATCCGAAAATTTTGTTCGTGCGTAGAGCAAGTTGAGAAGTATATGTAGATATTTTTTCTTTTTATATATGTTAATATGCTATTCAATCCTAAAGTGATTTCATGAAATGCACAACAAAGAGTGATTTCATAGATGTGTTGCCCGAGATGAGTTGTATTACGTGTACTGTTCGTGTCTATCAAATGTCTAGATGATGTTCGTCTATTCATATTTCTATGCTAAGTTTTGGTTGTGAGTGGCTGATATGACAGTCACTTCTGGTAAGGTTCTAAAGGTTGTTTTCTTCATGTGTATGTGCACCATGCGGAACCAAGAGGGGAATCAGAATGTACATATTCCTTGTCCTGTACTGATGCATGACAAAACTGTTTCGAACAGTGATATTTACGAAGCATTAAATTTTCTAACATTGCCGTAATTATTAGACCATACTGGGAATTTGTACTGTTAAATGAAAGAAGATGCGTTTTGGCATGCATCAACTGAAATTATGACCACTTGATAGGCATATGGATTACTTTAAGTATGCTGCACCTGTTCAAAAGTTCATTATTTGCCTCGCATATAAAGCATTTAAGAATTTTGTTTTAAATCGATCCTATCCTTTTCGTCTCCCTCTTATGTTTATGGATATTTGTTTGTATTATCCTTCTAGGAGATTTTTAATGATCGTTGTGTTGGGATGCCATTTAACTTTTTTGAAACTTGCAGATGCATCTGTAAGCCAGACGTCAAGGCAACCCTTTGGGAGCATGTCCAGCAACAGCAATTTTCCAAATTCTACCTCCTCTACCCATCACAGAGACATTGATAGGCAATCACATGAGTTACTCAATGGGATTGCAGCTCGTACCAGTGCCACAGACCAGGCACCTGTTGAGTAAGTTCTGATTATTCTAATTTAAATGTACCTTGGGCAAGAACTGTAACCTGCTTATAAGAAAATCACTGCACATACTTTTAGATAATGTGGTTAGTTGTCTTAATTTTATTAGTATTTATACAAGTTTGAATCAATATTTAAACTCCATTTAGATGAAATTATGCTCCTCGCTAATATGGTTTTAGGAGCATATAATATATCAATTCGACTTGGCTGCTTGACCCATTATAATGTATCTTGTTACTTTTGTCGGTTTTGATTACTCAGTTTCTAACATTATTATCGGCCTATTGGGTAACAGACAGAAGTTTCAGAAGTTTGATTGCTTGTGCTGATCTTTACCTTATCTTTATTCAACAGAGACAATAAAAATGAGAATCAGGATGATAGTATTTGGCTGAAGGAGAAATGGTCAATTGGACAGGTGTGAAATACTTTCTTCCTATACCTCTATGATTTTATATCTTAGGAATGTTTGGTCACAGACACTTCATTTTGTTTCGTACAACATCCACAAGATATGGCATGCATGCTTATCTCTAGCATCTAATTGATGACACACACAAGATTTTTGCTGCTTCTTATTCCAAGGCATTACATTTGTGCTATTAAGATGTGCTTGCTTACATCCTGTTACCAACTATTATACTGATTACACATTCTCATATCTGGATGCTTTGGCATTTCTTGTTGAACTCTGGACGAAGTGTGAGACTTCTGTTAGAAGATATACTGAGTTCCTTGCTTTTTCAGGAGAACTGCATAGATAAAATGTTCATATGCGACGGGTTTTTTGTATAATTTTATGGCATTTGATTTACGCGAAGCTCATTTTTTCAGATACCGCTGGACGAACCGCCACAGAGGCACGTTAGCCATGTATTTTAAGAACTCGAGGATTGGAGGATTGACGGCAGTCGGCGCTCTTTACTGGTCTCTTCTGTTTAGTTCAGATGCCATCAATTGTTCATAGTTTTCTCCTCTGAGGTATATGCTTACCGACCAGATTCTATGTCGTTTGCCTCTTTCTCCGACATATTCTTGTACTCCTTTGTGATTTGTCCGTCTCGTGCAGCAAGTCTTGTATGCCATTTGTTGCAGCTCAAAGAAGCCTCCTCCATCAAATTTTTGTACGTCATGTGTCACAGCGTATTCATTCTGCAACGTTGCAGCTCCATGATGATGATAGTTAGAAGAAGCTGGAGGATGTTTAATGTAAATGAAAAACTGATCAACTGGATGCAGTGTTGCCCGTGTGAACCGGAATTATGACATTGTTACATCTTGTATTGGTTACAGTAACTGCCTTTTTGAAGTGATGATGGAGGAATCAAAGTGAAGTGGATTTTTTTTCCTAGAAAAAAAAGAGCAAGCCGGAATTGTTACATGGTGGTGTCACAAGAGTTGTGCCTGTGAAGCTGAGCGTTGAGATCTTGGAGTGGAAGGTCCAGCAGGCATCCCCTTTGGCCTTTGGCCATGCAAGTAGTCATCTCCTCCCTCTTTTGGCCTGCAGCTCTTCTTCATAGCATGATGAGCTTTTCAAAACTTGAAGAATCTGAATTCTCCTTTTGTTTACGTTCCAAGAAATTTGGTCATATGGAGCCAAAATGTTTATAAGTCAGTATCTGTATCCGCGGCTTCCCGAGGGCTGGTACGTTTGTGAAGTTCGGGACTCGCAAAAGAGATCGGCGCGAGTACGCGGAGAGGCCACTGGCTTGTTTCCTCTTGCTCAGCTACCAACCACGACCGTCCGCCATTACTCGCCGCGCGTAGGAGCTGCTCCCTCCAGACACGGGAATGGGGACGGCCTCCTTCCCATTCAATGCAAAACCTTGGGAGCGCACGTTGGCTTCGTTTCGTTTCGCCGAGTTAATATTTAGGCCGACATGCACGCAGACGACAAGCCCTGCTTTGCTGCAAAGGAATTATTGGGCTGTCTCGCCGCCAACGTGCTGGCCGTACTACGACTGACTGGGGCTGTCCATCAGCTGCCGCGTGTTTACAACTGCCAGTTGCTTGGCAAAGAGTGGCCGGTGAAACAGCGTGTGTGGAAGGAAGGAGGAGCTCTCTCCAAAGAGGCAAAGATCCAATGCCTTTTGGCTGGTTTGGTCAAGAAGGGAAAATTCCACGGGGAGAAGGTGAGAGGCGAAAGTCTCCACTCTCGATCCAGTAAAAAAAACCGCATTCTCCGTGTGAGGCAGCAGCACCATACTCGTGTGAGGATTCCCTGGTTAATTTAGGGTCAGACTGGGAGGCAGGTGGCTCATGGGTCATGGCGGTGCCGAGCTCCACCTACGTGCATGCTACCATACCATTGGCGATCATCTCGATCTCTCCTACGTCTGGAGCTCGAGAAACAAAAAACACTTTCCGAACAAATCACTCAATTTCTTATGTGATCATCATCGACAAAAACGGGGAGATTCTTCTTAGTATTTAGCAGATCAATCCTCTCCTTAATTTGCACGAATTGAGGTGATCAATTTGAATAGCTCGAACGTGGCATCCTCTCCCTAATTTCCTACTACCATGGAGATGTCAAAGTCTTATGCCAGCTACACTGCTACAGTACATGGTTTGCACGGATGAAATGAAACATGACGAGTCACCATTGAAATACTGAATCTACGGTCATCCCGTTTACATCCATCGATTACGCCGTCCTACATAATACACGCACACATTTCGTATTCGACGTGATCGTTAGACTATGATGAGGCTACGTGTCCGGGCTCGAAAACCCAGCCCGGCCCGGCCCACTCACACACACTGTGCCTCGAGCTTCTCGCTCCGCGTTAACCCTCGCCATGTGATCCCTCTGCCACACTCATCGCCAGCTGCCCCTCTCCATCACACTCCACGCTCACTCCACCACCCCACACTCCCCCAGCTAAACCTCTCCCCCCACACCCATTCTGCCGCCGCCGCCAGCAGCACCACCCCACCGCGCGCGGCCATGAACGGCCGCCGCCACCACCTCCTCTTCCTGGCGCTCCTCGCCGTCGCGCTCACCCCAGCCGCGTCCCAGCCGGCGCCGTCACCTTCTCCGTTCGACCCGCCGCCATCCTGGGCGTTCCCGAACCCGCGCCTCCGCGCCGCGTACATCGCGCTCCAGACCTGGCGACGCACCGCCATCTTCTCCGACCCGACCAACTTCACCGCCAACTGGGCCGGCCCCAACGTCTGCGCCTACAACGGCGTCTTCTGCGCGCCGCACCCGGCCGACGGCGGCGTGCTGGTCGTCGCCGGCGTCGACCTCAACCACGCCGACCTCGCGGGGTTCCTCCCCTCCTCCCTCCCCGCGGGGCTCCCCGACCTGGCCCTCCTCCACCTCAACTCCAACCGCTTCTGCGGCGTCCTCCCTGACACCTTCCTCCGCCTCCGCCTCCTCCACGAGCTCGACCTCAGCAACAACCGCTTCGTCGGCGGCTTCCCGGAGGTCGTCCTCTCGCTCCCCTGCCTGCGGTACCTCGACCTCCGCTTCAACGACTTCGAGGGGCCCATCCCGCCGGCGCTCTTCGACCGCCCGCTCGACGCCATCTTCCTCAACTCCAACCGCCTCACGCGCCCCATCCCGCCCAACCTCGGCAACTCCCCCGTCTCCGTGCTCGTGCTCGCGCACAACTGGCTCGGCGGGTGCATCCCGCCCAGCATCGGAGGATGGCCGACACGCTCAACGAGATCGTGCTCATCGACGACGACCTCACCGGATGCGTCCCGCCGCAGGTCGGGCTGCTCAGGAAGGTGACCGTGTTCGATGTCAGCGAGAACCGACTCCAGGGCCAGCTCCCGGCCACGGTTGCCGGGTTGGTGGCCGTACAGGAGCTCAATGTCGCCGGGAACCTACTCGAGGGCGCCGTGCCGGCCAGCGTGTGCGCGCTGCAGAGCCTCAGGAACTTCACCTACGTGGACAACTTCTTCAATTTCCGGCCGGGATGTGCGGTGGCGACGGCGGACGGGCAGTGGAACTGTATCCCTGGTGCTCCCGCCCAGCGGCCACCGGCACAGTGCGCCGCCGTGGCTGCTCGCCCGTTCGACTGCAGCAAGGCGCAGTGCCAGGCGCCACCATCAGCAGTGCCAGGCCGGCCGGTCAGCAGGGGCGGGCGCCGAGGCGGCCGCCCGCCGCCCACTCCGAGGGGTGGGCCATCGAGGGGCAGTTTCAAGGCGTCTCCACCGCCCCCTTCGTCGGGCTCATCTACTCCGTCGCGCCCGTTGCCCCCGCCGGGCTCGACTACTCCGTCCTACCCGTCGCCGCCAGGAACCGTGGCTCCGCCGCCGCCGACCTCCGGCGAGAGCCCAGGACAAGCGATGCCGCCCTCACCCGGCTCGCCTCCGGCCTCTGGCTACCAGCCACCGTCCGGCGAACCCACTGCGGCGCCACCAGGGTACGTCACGCCGCCCATCGCGCCATCGACCGCCCCAACACCGTCTTCGCCGCTGCCGCTGCCGGCCCCAGGTCCCTGGACGCCACCGGCGCCTCCAAGCGGAGCGCCATCTTCTCCACCTGGGGAGAGTGGGACGCCGCCGTTCCCGCCGGTGCAAGGCGTGCCATACTCGTCCCCACCACCGCCACCAGCCGCACAGCTGCCACCGGTCTACGGGGTGTCATACTCGTCCCCCCCGCCGCCGCTCCTCCCGCCGGTCTACGGGATGTCCTACTCGTCGCCGCCGCCACCATTCGCGCCCGTGCGCGGGGTCTCCTACGGGTCGCCGCCTCCACCGACGGCGGAGCCGTAGAGCTAGGAGCTAGCTAGCTAGGAAGTACTCCGTAGTAGCTGTGGGCTGATCGATGGGTCGGCCGGTCGCCTCCTCCGCGCCCGGATGCTCATCGTCAGCCAGACGGACAGTCAGTTCAGTGGTCACCAGTACATCTCTCCCTCCTTGTAGCTTCTTCCTCCTCCGACGACCTTTTTTTGTTCCCATTTTCTCTGTGTTACTATTCTATTATTATATGTCGTTATTTGATCAGAATTGAATTCCATGGTGGCTCTGTGGTGGATTCTTTCGTTCGTTTTTCATGTTTTCACTCTTTGATCACTCATTAGCTCTTGGTACGGATGCGCGCTACGGATGAACGATGGAAGAGAATCGTTGTGGCGTCGAACGCGTTGTCGTGGCATGCATAGCACGGTCGGCGATCGCATGCAATTCGAGACTGTTTCTCGCAAGCAAACACCACCCGTGCGGGCGCGGATTCGCTGACGTTGCCCTCGCTGACTTTGAGTCACTTACATGTGGGCCCCACATGTAAGTGACTCAACGTCAGCGGGGGCAAAGTCAGCGAATCTCATCCCCACCCGTGCCGGTACTAGGGTAGCATTGCACACCATGCTGATGAAGTGTAAGGCATTCACGCCATGAATGAATGAATAAGGATACTCCACGAGTGAGTAAATTATCGGAGGGTCTCTTCTTCCTCGCCATTTATTTACTCCCATGGAAGTCCATGGTGCCTCCAGAGGTGCGGCCATGGTACGAGAGTGTATGACTTGAAGATGTTCATAGATTGAAATTATCATCTCTCGCAGTCCGTGATTTCTTTCACGTGGGACGGAACGGAATGGATGGGGCCTAGTAACTGCTGCCCGCCTCTCCTCTGCACCATCCGTCTTCCTCTGCAACTGCAATAGCAATTGCAAAATTCTGCAGCTACTGGAGCCAGCTACTCGATCAGGGTTTGATTACACGACTCGAGAATTCGAGATCCCATGAGCAGCTTACAGGTGCATTACTGCGATCTACTGTTGGGGCCCGTGCTTGCACCGTCGCCAAACTCTCTTTTAAATTACCGCGACCCCATGAACTGATGATGGGATCATGTGTAGAAGGCTTCATACGCACTCATCAATCCTCGCTGCTTGGATGATTGGATCGTGATTGCAACTCTTCGCCAATCTTCTTATTTTCATCTGCTGTTGCTTGCTTGATTGTGTAGTTTTGTAAGAATAGAGGAGCACCAGATTAATCATCGTTTAGCCTCCCATTTGTAATACTAGTAGAACATTACAATGTACTTCTCAGTAAAAAAAACTAGTAATCATGTGCAGAGACTACGGATTATTCAAGTGCCTCAAGTCAAACGATCAAAACCTACTGGGTAGCACAGTATAGGTGCTGGATTCCTCAACTTTACACCTTAATCGCATTCATTCACATGGGGAGGGTTGACCCTACTTGGCCGCCGATCTCAGGCCGCACAGCACGGTGGCGGCCTGGCGGGCGAAGTAGGTGAGGATGATGTCGGCGCCGGCGCGCCGCAGGCACATGAGCGACTCCATCATCACCTTCTCCTCGTCGATCATGTTCAGGGCGCCGCCGGCCTTGATCATCGAGTACTCGCCAGACACCTGAAACATCATCATCATCATCATTGTTCTGTTTGGTTCACAACTCATGCATGCAGGATCCGTGTTCAGGTTCCGAATCATAACCTCAACGATTGCCTAGGTTTTACTCGTAGAAAAGCAGGGCGGGAGTACATCTTTCTCTGATATTTTTAACACAAGATAAATCCCACCCTGCTTCCATTTTATGCAGTATATACACTAACAATAAAAAATAAGAAAATATAACATGATAAATATTTGGCACGTCAAAATGAGTTGCGTTGGCAAGGGAAAGTTATTGGCAGATCATTGTTTAGTTAACAACTCATGTTATCTCCTGTGCTCTAGACTGTAAGATTATGCCTAGAAAATTAGAAGATTCGTGTGATTGGGTTCTGTCTTTCAAAGGAAATGGGGTGATGCAGGTTGTGGCATCTGGTGTTGCTGCAGATTTGTGGGGGCTGTGGAAAGTTAGAAACAAAGCTTGCTTCCAGTCTTTGGTGTGTGCATATTGGCAGAGATAACATCTGCTCCGCAGTCGAGAAATAGGCGGGTATAATCAAGTATAGATAAACCATAGTGAGATAGTAGTCTTTGAGAAACATAATGTTTAAAAGAACTATCGTTTGACAGATGACTCACTCTTGTACTAATAGGAGTGGTGAGAAAGGCGAGCATGGAATGTGAATTATGACATGCAGTTCTCATCGATGATTGCATATAGCATATACTAGTAAACAAGTCACACCTGGTTTCTTGTGGAATCCCAGCTAGAATGGCAGAAAAACACAACTTAACAGCAGTGTGACAAGCCAATGCACTAACCTGGTATGCAGCAATTGGCAGAGCAGAATTATCCCGTAGAAGTCGGATGATATCCAAGTACGGCAATCCAGGTTTCACCTGTCAAATAGGAACCATCATTATAGAGCAACATATATAAGAGTTATCTTGGTAATATGACACTGCATTAAAGAAAAATGATTACAAGGAGAATATCAGCGCCTTCTGCCTCATCTGCTGCAGTTTCTAGAAGGGCTTCTCTGTAGTTAGCTGGGTTCATCTGATAGCTTAAGAACGGAAAAGAAAACAAATTAGACAATAAGCAACTAAACTGTACACTCGAATGGAAATAAATTGTAGCTTCATTGTCAGCTACATACGTTTTCTTGTCTCCAAATCGTGGATTTGAATCTAAAGCTTCTCGGAACGGACCATAAAATGAACTGGCATACCTGCATAAACATATATTACAGATGTACCGTTAAACAATGAATATGTTAAATAAATATAGGATAATAGAAGCACTATGATGCCACGGACGATATAGATATTTACTTTGCAGTATAGGACATAATGGAGACATCATTAAAACCCTCAGCATCTAAAGCAGAACGGATTGCTCCAATACGACCATCCATCATGTCACTAGGGCTGACTACATCAGCACCGGCGCGTGCCTATTTAGTTCGAGAAACAATTTATGTCAAGAACAATTGCGTACTCAACCATAAAGAACAAAACATAGTATCAAGGGAAAAGATGGACCTGTGAAACTGCCTGTTTGCACAACTGATAAACTGTTTCGTCGTTCAAAATTACTCCTGTTGAGATGGGAAAAAAACTCACAGTTAGGTGGAGATAAGTTTGTAGTATAAAACTTTCCTCTTTATGAAAATATCTAACTCCGTAAAATATCTGGACCGACGATAGCAATGAAAATCCCAGCTAGAATGGCAGAAAAATACAAGCCTAATCATCAAAAAATTCCAAAGTCAAAGCGTGATTAGTAGTTCGCACTACTCCCAACAAAGACTACAAAAAGCTACACGAGCCAGCCGATTCCTGGTTTTGGCACCAAGAAATGAACCCTCCCAGTTGTAGAATTAAATGATATGGGAAGTATCAAATGGCAAAATGTTGTAACTGACTGAATTGTTGACTGTCCACATTCTACCCAGTAGTATCTCAGGCTCCTAGCCAGTAGGCAAGTGGCTTCCACCAATATTTTTCAAGGACTACAGTTTGGTACCTTCTTTAAAATAAGCAAAGCAGGAGATGCACAGCGATGTCTTAAAACCAGGAGTTCCACGGATTCTACACAATAGCATCTCAGGCTCATAGCCAATACCAAGCTTTGATGCTACCAATAATCATCTAGAACTAGAACAGTTGTTACATCGATGTCAGAGATTGGGAACACCATTTCTGAAGTAGCTAGCATACTTCTTATGTTATCAGCAATTGAGCATGCAAGAAGATCACATATCATGTAAATATCATTCTAAGGAGCGCAAGATCAAAATTGCTCATTTTCCTTACCATCTTCCCTCACAATGCCATCATGACCGTCAGATGAATAAGGGTCCAAAGCAACATCCGTGTAGACAATCTAAAATCCGCCATATGATTATAAGCAAAGATATTAGCAAAATTGATGCAAGCCACAATCAACATTGGATGAGGGACACAAACTTACAATATCAGGGAACTTATCCTTGAGCAAGCGAATTGTCCGTGGAACCAAACCATTATCATTGTATGCCTCATCTCCTGTAGGAGTCTGGAGGAACAAACAGGACAAGTCATTTTCGATGCACAGTTACTAGTTGTGACAAATAGCTCTATATATTCATCAAATACCTTCAATGCATCAGGAACTTTTGGAAAGAGCACAAAGCTGTTAACACCAACATCACGTGCCTTGTAAACCTGAATATAAGAGTGGTTGTATGGATAATTGTACATCAAATCTGAATACTGATTGCAGGCTAAGACCATTGGTCCACACGGCAAGGAAATATACACACAAATGCATCAAAACATACATGACAATCCAATCTTGATCTCAGAAAAATAGCCTATTCCCAATACTCTCAATACCTCATCAAGAAGCCCATGCTGCCATCCAAGCCTAAAGCACCCTGGCATAGCGCCAATTGGAGTATCCTCTTCCCCTGCAAATCATCATCCAGAAAGAGAACCTTGATGTATCAAATCTCAAATTGTCCACCACTCAAGCTAGTAGATTTCAAGACAACCTTCATGGATAAACAATGGGAGCACCAAGTTAGCGGGCGATATGGTTGTCTCCTGGAATGCAGCCCTGAGAGCCGGCGATCTGCGGTTGCGACGAGGGCGCTTTGGCATGTCCTGAACATAAAAAGGTCTAGGATTCAGTTTCTTGCAGTTGCACTTTAAACTACAAGCGACATTGCAGCATCTAAACTGGAGCTTACAAGAGGCCTGATCTGCGGGGTTCCTTCGGGGGCCTTTGGTCTAACGAATGGCGCGGGCGGCGCGAATTTCCCAGCGACGGCGTCGGCCTCGCACTCCTCGATGCTCCTCCCCGACGGCGCCCTGACCTCCTGCTCGCTGCTGACCCTGACGGCCGCGGAACGCAGCCTCCGCCCGGCGCGCGGGACGGCGGAGCAGCTGCCGAAGGCCGCGGGGCCGTGGCAGTTGGTCGCCTGGAGCATCTGGACCTTGGCCGGGGAGAAGGAGACCGTGGATGCCATGGCCTACCTGCAGTACCGAGACCAAGAACACGGATTTCGCAGACATGGTTAACAATCGCGTCGCTAAATTAGATTCTGGTGCAATTCGATCAAAATTGAGGTGTACACTCTAAAAGAACTAGTAAAAGATGGATCTTGATGACTAGTGCAAGAGGCGGGCGGCTGGATTGAGCTGAGCTCTGGATTGGGGCTGGTCAATGGAAAGAGATTGGGGACTGAATTTAGGTTGACGGGTTCAGTGGACGTTCAAATCTCGGGGAGGAGGAGGACGGAGGTGGTGGGAGACGTACCTGGAGGATTGAAGCTGGGGAAGAAGATGAGGCGAAGACGATGTGGCCTCAATCCTCTCCGATGGCGACGCCCACCTACTAGCTGCCGCTTCTCTGTCTCTGTCCTGCCTATATATACAGAGTAAATCGCACGCGGCGCCGTTCAAATTGACACGACACGAGCTGCGTAGAACACCTAAAAATTTGCTGCTCGTTGTCTATGGTTTGGTCGTCTACACGTCGTCGTGCCGCCGGTTCCTAACGAGAACCATACTTCGTCAAACTTTGACGATGGCTGCGTATGCCTAGTGTCAGTTTCAAAATTTGATACGCCACCATGGCACATATTGTGGCGATCAAGGGCGTGATTGGTATCCATGGCGATAATCGGATACACACGCCCCTCGCGGTCAGATCAGGCCGCCACTCAAAACAGTTCCGTAAGGAATGACCAATTCGCCGTTTTCATGGAGCCACATCTCCGAGTGTGACCTCGAGAACGGCACGTGCGGGCTGTTGTAGCCATGGAGATGGCATGAGCTCAAAATTTACGATGGTAGAAATTCGCACACCGTCCACCTAATTCGGGCTCCTATTTACAGCCCACTCGCTCACCACTCAAATCCAAAACCATGATTTCCCCCTTCGAACTCCATGGCGATCCCGGGAACTTTTTCACATGCTACACTAACAGGCACGGCGTCGACAAGCCCATTTTTAACTCTTTCCCGACCTGTGATGCATCCTTCCACAACTTTGGTGGCTGTAAGAACACTCTAACATTTGATCTTACAGCTCATAGATGTGATCATGTGCTAGATTTGAGGTATGGTAGTTGCTGCTACTCAATGTCTATTTTGCTGATTTGATGTTCAGATGTCGTTGATCTTGATCGTCATTCATACTTACTATATTTTTTAGTATGATGTATGTTGTACATTGCTTCTGTTGTGTGTGATTTGGGATGTGGTTAGGTGATTTGTTGTTAGGATGTGGTTGATTGTGATTCATGCTTAGCATTGTTATTTAGTAGCTTGCGAATGATCTGTTATCAACAACATTGTTGATTGTTTGTTCATCATTACCGTGTTAACCTATTGTAGGACATCACTTCTCCTATCTCTCCCGATTTTGTCAGCTCCCTCGGTGTTGCCTGACATGTACTCCTGCACGGTGATTGAGAATGCAGTCCCGCTTCAGCGGCTGCATTTGATCACAAGCCTTACATGGCGTGGTCACCTGCTTTGTTACTCTTCGTTATGAATAAATTTGTGAATTCGTGAAAAATGGATCCCGTTTGAAAGAGGCTCCATAGAACATCATATTACTAGGCTTAGTAATGATGTTTTAATGGGAATACACTCACGACTAGTCAGATTTATAACCACCTAAGAAAGTGGAGAGTGAAGTGGATGAAAGTGTGCAAGTTTAACGAATTTGAAGGGACAAGGTGATGTAAGGAGAGCATGCCATCATGATAGAGGAGGACAAGTTGGTTTCACACCTCATGGTTAGATAGCATACCACTGTTTATTTATTTCACTTGTTCATAGTCTACATATTAAGAACAACAAACACACTACCTTCTCAATATTAGGTGCAATGAGTTCCTGAACAAACCCGTAGTCAACTATGCTCGGTTGAAGATGATCTTTAAACGTAAGGATGTGGATATTCACAATCTCTTCAATCCAACCTTACTAATCATTTTTTTTGTTTGGTTTGAGGTGGCTTATCACGTGTACCACGCGATCCAACCTTACTAATCCAGGCTATGAAATAACTTGCTGACAATAAAGATGAAAACCGAGGTACTTATCATCTTAATGGCCCAGTGCATCAGGTCCCAAACTTTTGAGCCGCCACACGCTGCACGCACGTACACAATCCATCAGCAGTTCTAAACAAACAATGTAGTACTTATGTACAGGATCGGTGAACGACTGGATTTTATCGATCGATCAAAACAAAACCAGAAGGAGGAGACGACCTCGCAAGTCGCAACACACAACAGCCGCCAGGAGGCCTACCGGTTGCCGCCGGCTTGCAATTAGTCCGACGAAGACCGATCCATCTTCACGGCGACTCGGTGAGAGGGCGCGGCTCCCGACCGATAGTCACCACGCCGCCCACTTCCCTCACGAGGTCACGCGCTGACTGCCCACTGGGTCTCTTTTTTTGTTTTTTTGAAACCAGTGGGTCTCTTCTTTTCACGTTTGTCGCAGTAGATCAATCAGACATCCGCGTCAAATCCTCAATTTTAACTCTTCCTGTTGGTAATTTCTTCGAAATTCACTCTGTTATTTAGCAAAAGTGGGGCTAATAGATAACTTATAATGGAAATAATGAAAGTGTTTGTACAACACCAGTACGTAATTACTAATTAGTACACTTCGTTTGCTTAGTCAAATTTTCAAGTCTCATATGAAATATTTATATATCAAATGCAGGTATATTATGGTCAAGTTTATTCTCCAAATAATAATAGCCCCATCACAAGATGTTCTAGAAAACATCAATTGGAAGGAGGTGATTCAATATGATAAGGCAAGGAGAAAGTGATAGAACATTATTATCTTAATTTTAACTACTTAACTACTATAAATTGGGTCATTCTACTATGTCCACTTGAAAATCAAGTCTGTTTTTTTTAATCTTGTAGGGGGAAGTGATGCGCTTTGATGATGTATTTTGGAATTTGAAAACACAAGACATCTCAAATTTGAAAATGAAGACATCTTTCCCAGCCTCCTAGGTAACTTTGTCCTTTGATTCATCAATATAGTAGGCATTTTGATTTTTATTATATTTCTTTTGTATTTATACCGTTGTCTTTTGTTATGTTAAATTATTAGAAGCTATAAACGGGAGAGTGGATTTTTGAAACCCGGGCTACATGGAGCGTGTTTAAAAAAAAATTGAAATCCACATTTTTATTTTTTCAAAAATCGCGAAAAAACTCCCGGATGTAGATATGGTCGAGATCTACGATCGTGCAAATTTTCAACTTCAAATCCGTTGTATTTTGGGCTGTACAAAAAAGACAATTCAGGAAAATTTCAAAAATTTGAAACTGTATTGTTCACCACCCAGATCCACCTGTAGCCCGAGCTCCATTTTAACGATACTTATATATAGTATATTGTTGTTTTTGTGAAAACGCAAAAGCTTTGCGTTTCTTTATATTGAAAACTGTATATTGTTGTTTGAAAATTTATTTCATAGTAAAGTATAGTTAGTAGTGCGTCAGGGTGAATTGAGCTCTAGCTCCGCCCTCTAGTACTTAAAAAACAGTATCTGGAAAACTTTAAAAATACTTTGTTTCCAAACTTTAAATTTTATATAGAACTTCGATTTGTGACCAAAAAGTAGTTGAAAAAACTAATGATGAAACATGAGGCTTTAACAATGCTCAGTTGTGCAGTCTTGATCGTTCAACTTATGCATGGTCCCCAGTTCTGAAATTCTTTCCGTTGACATGCCTCAACTATCTTCGTACGTAGAAGGGGCGGATTTTAGCTCTATGTTTGAGAATTAATTCCGGCCACTAGATCTCGCTGCTCCTAGGAGTTTCCGCCTGTCCGATTTTGACTGAATCGCGTTCTGGCCCAGTTGTATCCTGTAGAAATAAAATTGGCCCGTTCTGATGTGTTGGGCCACGAAATACACTAAAGCCCGTCTATTATATTACTGAACTGAGCTGAAATGCATTTGTGGGCGATATCTTAGGTGTCGATGAGTGACTCAGATCGGTAGAAAATAAACCTAGGGGAGGAGTGATTCAAGTTTTTTTTTTTTTGCGAAACTTAGTACAACGTGGACGTCACATACACGCGCATACACTCACCTCTATGAACACACGCACGCGCACCTCCCAGAGATTGAAAAGTTGATATCACTCGACCCAATCACCCAAACGGTTGCTAAGTCGTTACCGTTTCTAAATGTAAGCCTTTTTAGTATTTTTTGAACTACCTAGACATATTTTAGTGCAACATTCACATGAAACTTACGTTAAAACATGTCTAGGTACATGTACTGCAAAAATGCTAAAAATGTTTACATTTAGTAATGGAGGGAGTAGTACTTGAGAGAGCTGAGTATATATGCATGTAGCTGAGTAGCTGACGATGTATGTTTAAGTTGTTAATATGAGTTAGTTCTGCAGGACTACAGCACACCGCTTGGCCGCGACTAATAAGAAGTGCCGTGTTCAGGACTGAAATGAACTACGGATCGATCCCTTGTCCGATAGACAGACTGAAACAGTTCAAGACCAACATGCTTTGAGTCTCCTTTCGTCGCGAGAGTTTTACACAAATTTCTCATCTTTTCAACGTACTCACGCGAGTCCTTGAAGACTGCCCATTTTTTGTCCCATAAGGCGATAATCACTGTACCACACATAAGAACGAAACCACGCGCGCAGATCTCTTTTTCTACTCCGAGACGCACAGAGATTTTAGTTTGGCGAGATATTCGGGGAGACAGTTTCCATGTGTGGGGAAAATCATTTCGCGCATGCATTTGAAGCCGAGATTTACTGACAGTGGACTGGAAAAATCAGTACGATATACTACGTGAGATGAAAAATCAGTATATTTACGTAGGTAATTACAAAGTGTGGCCCACGTGAGATGAGGTGGAGGTGGGATGAGCCGATGAGGTGGTGGTGGGATGAACCACCAACATGCAACTCTCTTTTAATACTCCCTCCGTCCAATAATAACTGTCTCAAGTTTGCCAAAAAAGTAGATGTATCTAGACATGAAGCATGTATGAATACATTCACTTTTTGACAAACTTGAGACAGTTATTGTTGGACGGAGGGAGTAGTAAAGATAACTTCATATCTTGCATATATATGTTATAGATGCATGATCGCTCAGAGATTTCTTATATAGTATACCAGAAGTGAATGTGGTGGTTATGGTATATATGGGCAGTGACTGGACAGCCATTAATTGTTCCCTAAAATCAGCATCTGCAGCAATTGCGTGAAGAAACCAATCAATCCTAGACAAGATTTTCCAAATTTATCACGATGAAACAGGCCTCCGATCCAGCCTTCTAAATAAGCACATAGTGGCGCACGTTCTCCTCGATCGTCACTAGGTAGGCAAGGAGCGCAAGCAAAGCCGAGGCGATGGGTAACTTTCTTCTTCTTGTTCTTGCCGTCGTGTGGATTCCGCTTTTGGCCGGCCGTGGAACCAATGCTGCCCGGGTAACCTGCTGTCTTAAGTAACATGCTGCCCGAGTATCTTAATTTTGACTATATTTTGCTAATTTGCACGTTCATTGATCAGGTGAAAGTCCCAAGAACCATCAACGAAGCAAGCCTTTTGCCTCAAAGATTGTTGGGACAAATCTCACCCCTCGATAATGAATCTGGTTCCCCGAAACGCTACGTAAGTACGTTGATTCGTCCTAGACCTAGATCGAGATCGATGAAGACAGCAAAGAACCATCTAATTTTCCCTTGATTAACGTCGACTCTGGTATACTAGTATGTCACTAACACTAATTCGGTGCTTTTGTCTGTCATTTATATTAGCTTGCGCGGCACCTGTCAGGGAAATCGGATCAGGGTTACTACGGGATCATCGTCAAGATGGACGTGTACGGCTTGAACCTGACCCCCGAGCAGTACACCGCGGGATCCATTCTCCTCCACGACGAGCTCGACGGTGCGGTGACCAGCCTCAACATAATCCAGATCGGCTGGGAGGTGAGTAGTGTGATGTTAAAGGCCGGTCAGACTCTATGCAGAAAACACGGCTTACGCTGCTACCTCACTTGTGCTAGGTCGCGCCCGAGAGTTACGGCGATTCACGCACGCATTTCGGTTCTTTGTGGACGGTAGGTAATCGGGGATCGTCTACTCTGTATTGGACACGGACGTGTAAACTCTGATGGGCTGGATATATGCCTTAGCTACATTGCTGCTAATTAACGTTTTCTGCTTTGATCTTGGTTTAGACCGATGGGTACACGAAAACAATTTGCCGCAACGCCGACTGTGGTTTTCAGCCGGAGATGGGTGCACCCATAGCTCTCGGGGCGTAATTCAGACCGTCTCCCAACCCAACGGACCTAAACAGACTATCACCATCAAAATTATCAAGGTACATACATCTCTGTTTATTCATGGTTGTAAAGTGATTGGAACAATACAACTTGATTTTTTTATACAAGTATTTTCCTGAGTAAGACAATCGTGAAAGTATGAACCATGGATGCGGATGATATTTTCATGATTGTCTTACTCAAGAATCGTGCGTGTAATTGTGCAAGATATCTTCGCGATTTAATAGACACTGGAAATTCCATGACGAGTAGTACAGGATATTTTATCCAATAAATTTGCTCTCCGTATCTGCAAGTTTTTTAGTTTTTCTTCAACAACGTTTCGATTGAACCTGAAATTCTATAAATGGCTCATAAAATTCTCTTGTGCTCGTAATGTGTTTGATTTAATATATATACTAGCAAGTATTAGAAAGATGCACAAGTACATGGATTTTATTTTATTTTTATTTTTCAATAGGCAAAACACATGTCATGAGAACCGTAATATTACATGATTAAATTGCTTTACCAGATGTGTTTTGCAAATGTACATTACTAGTTTTGTTAAAAGTTCTAAAAAAATTGTTATTTGAATTTCATGTAACTCTATAACCTAATTTCTTACCAAATTACAGGACGGCATAATGGGAGATTGGCTCGTGTATTATGGGTCCAATGGAGGCGACCCTGCATTGATTGGACGTTTCCCTAAGTCACTATTTACCGGAGGGTTGGCAAATCGAGCGGCAGGAATTCAGTTCGGGGGCTATGTTTGGACCAACGCGACAACTCTGGTCCCGATGGGTAGTGGTTACCTCCCCAAGGATGATGCGGCGGTATCCGCATCCATGAGCAATATTCAGTTCATCGATCAGAATGGTCACCCCTCACCGGTGACGCAAGACTTGCACACCTACATGACTGACTCAAATATTTACACCGCTAGTCCCATTGTGAAAGGACAGTTCTTTTACGGCGGGCCCTTGCAACCGTCCACATGACGTGAGCTAGGATAATTTTTCGTTTCATCGTGCAAGAATTTTATGAGCTAGTAGTCGCAGAATAGCCATTTGCTATTTTATTACATTTACAGTCTCTTCTACTAGTAATAATATGGAATAAGTGTGAAATTGCTATTCCATCGATAAATTTTGAATATGTCTCTTTCCCTTCACATAGTGAGCTTGCTACTCCCTCCGATATATTAATTATCGTTGAATCGGATGTATCTAGACATATCTAATTCACCGACCACTAATATGGATTGGAGGGAGTACTTGTTTTCACGTCGAGGTCGGGGAACTTTTCTATTTGTTGTACCGTTTTGCCCAAAGCCAGCTATTTCAAAGATAATATATTTTTCTTCATAGTGTTAGCCTCAAGATCCCCTACAAAAAAAAATCTATGCAAAGATAATTTAGAATTCGCAGGTCCTCCAAAATGCATATTCCTTAATCTTCTACATATTAATTTGGAAAAAGTTAAGTTTAATGCATCTGTCAGTTTTCTTCATCACACTCCCGCGATGCTCGCTCAGACGGTTTTCTTCCTCACAAGTCATCTAGCACGCTCCTCACTTCTTCCCATCGACCTCCACTCACAGGACACTCGTAAGCTCCTGCCTTCATCTCACCCATCTCCCTTCCTCACCAGGACATGGACGAAGACACAACAGCTCACCCACCTCCCTGCCTCGCCGGGCCGACAATGAGGGTGCACGCAAAAGATCGTCCACCTCCCTCCCTCACCAAGCCAGCGGTGAGGGCGCTCCACGCGTAGATCGGCGACGGTGAGCTTGCCATTGAATAGAGCGGGATGGCTTGCCGTGTGTGTGTGTGTGTGTGAGAGAGAGAGAGAGAGAGAGAGAGAGAGAGAGAGAGAGAGAGAGAGAGATCTCCATAGGAGGCCGGAGGAGGCGAAGTTTCTAACTGGATTGGTCTAGGGATAACCCGATATAGCTCCAACGGGCATCAGGTGTGCATATTTGTTGTCGTCAGTGGATGTTCGTGCTTTGGTGATTTTCTGATCTTGCAAAGGGTGTTCCAAAATACTACGAGAGTTTCTACCCTTTTTTGTTGTGTAGGCACAAATTATATGCTGGAATGATTTTTGGCACATGCTACAAATATTTCCACAAATGCTGCAAACATGTTTCTATGATCTTGTCCACGCTGAGTCCATATGTTGGATCTGTTTTTTTGGAAACGACAACACCCTGTTCCAACACTTATTGTAACGACTATTGTGGATTTATTGCATGTTGAATTTTTTGCTACACAGGCATATTTGAAATGTTGCAACATTTTTTCGTAAGTTTGAAAATTTCATGAAAAAAATACTACAAATGAATGTTGCATTCTGAAAATGTTGCACGAAATTGTTTCATCATTTGGATGCACGAAATTTCTCCTAAGACAGTCCGGACGGCTGGCGAGCCGCCCCAAGTATCAGCTTAGCACGCCCCTATTTTTTTTGCTGGCCCATCTAATACCAAGATCAAAACATGGTGTGAATTACAATATAAAAAACATCTCCCTAGAAGACCTTGAATGGAAAAAGGCAAAACAAATTGGAACCAGAATAATCTTCAGCATGTGCACGAACATTGCTTGAGAATGTGAAACTGGTCTAAAAACAGGTGCAGTTAGAAAATAGGAATTAACGATTTATTTTGTTGAGATGAGACTCAGCTTGGACATGATCCCTCGACAACTTGCGACGGGGCCTACCAGAACCACACGCGCCGCACCAATCTCTTCTGTATTACCATTGTCAAGCGCTACATTTGCTCATGAACAAACCAATGCTGCTTACGTACCACTTAGCCCACTTTTTTCGGCTTCTACTAGGTCTTCTCCGTGAAGCTCCTCTCCACCAGACTTCCAAATTAGTTTTGGAAAGAGTATTTTGAAAGGCTAAACAAACTTGGAAGACGAGCTTTTGAGAGAAGCTGCCGAGGGTAGCGTACTGGGGAAGCTCTCCTAGAAGCTGAAAAGAAATGCGCCTACAAGCTCTTGTTTTGTTGCTAATTTGCCATCATGTGTTAGAAAAAAAGGATGATTTTGCCCTACGTGGAAAATAAGGAAGGCTTTCGCACAGTACCCTATCATGTCACTAAACTTGTGCGTGGAAACAGAGCAGTAGACAACTAGACGCACAGAGCTGGTGCTATATATACCACTACTCCGGCCGACGACCGAACGTAGCCAAGTGCCCAAGTCCCCTCCCTCCTCGGCGTCCTCGCAGGAGTATCATCATGGCTTCCCAGGCGAAGCTGCAGCCCGTGGTGCTCCAGTGCCCAGCCGTCGACAACGGCGCCGTCATCCGCGCTGCCGCCATCTCGGGCGCCTGTTCCGCCACTTTCGTCCTCGCCATGTTCGTCCTCATCAGCTGGATTCGCCGTCGCCGCGCAAGCCAGGCCGCCACGGCCACTGCTGCTGCTCCTCCTCCTCCTCCCCCTCCTCCTCCGTCGGAGTCGCCGGCGCCTCCACGCTGCATCTACTGCTACAACGCACCAGAGTACTACGCGCCGCCGCCGCCATTGTACGCGCCGCCGCTCATGTACGCGCCGCCGACGCCGTCGTGGCCCAACGTCACCTTCGTCAACAACAACGCCGACGGCGACATTGAAATGGCGGCGCTCGGCTACGCCGCCACCGCCGGTACTACGGCGGCTGCCGCCTGCATCATGATGTGAAGCAATCGCTGATGTCGTGTTCTTAAGGTAGAAACTGATATATTATTGACTCACGTGCTAGTCCTAACTAGCACTTGATGTGTGTGAGTGAGTGTATATTGACTCACGTGCTAAGTTAACAAAGCTGATATATTATTGTAATTATGGATCATGATTCAGTATTAGCAGTTGATATCGAGTGAGTTTATAAACATGCTGCTAAATGAACCATCTCGCTTCTTCATGAATTAATATACTGGTGTGTTAATGTGTAACGTGGTAAATTGTATGCTTGGATGGTAGATGCTTGTATGCTTGAATGCAATGAGTGTTTTCGGTTTCTTTTACCCTTCTCTGTAATTTTAGTTCTATAGTTTCTGAACTGGTGCTGGAGCTTTTCTGAACCGATTACGATTGATTAGTTCAATTGTGTCTGATCCCCATTGAAACAAATCCATGCATTGGTTTGTCAAAAATCATGCAACAAAGACATATCACATGATCGCCAGGAAATATTGGTGCAACCCGTCCTCCAATTTTGTCGTGCTCCCGTTTGAGGCCTAGTAACACTCAGCTCAGCAGTTTGCATGGATAGGATTCGGAACCAGTATTTACATGGTTGCGTATGGGAGCACTACATGTCAGGAAGCAACGGATTCCTGCTCCATAACAATACCACAAATGTGCCACTAATGTACGCAGATACTTTATGTTGATTGTTCCTTGCTAGTACTATTTCGATGCAAAAATAATGGCATGTTGTTCCCTAAGGAAAATAATGGCATGTGTTAACTGATTTGGTGCTAAATTGCTAATGCATGACGTTTTATGCTCGACAACCTTGGTATTTATACCGAGATAAAAGAACAAAAGACTGAGATATTACAGTGAGACATTCGCTACTCTTTAAGATTTTGTGCGTTTTGGTTTGGAAGACACTGACTCAGATTCCAAAGGTGAATGCCCACCATGTAGTTATCTGCACTGAAATTTCCATTGTGATTTCAAAGATTATCCCCTCTAATCCCTGCTAATACACTTGCGCCAAACAAGGTCTTAGGGGAGAATGGTTCTGATAAAATTATCTTCCTTTACTTCAGTAATTACATGTCTCTTTTCTATTCTTCGGTGAAACTCTGCAAGCTTACATTTTCAGAAGAGAACAGCAGAAACAAGATAATATATACCATTACAGTCACACCGATTTTGTTCTCTGAAGTGAATCCATCGATGATCTTTGCAAGAAAACAAGGGCTTGTAGTGTAAATTCCGCAAGGCTTCTATGGGAAAAATATATAGCTTTACAAGAGGAAGAGTATAGACATCCCGTGACCCGTATATGACACAAATCTGAATCAGGTGTTTTTCTCTAGAACCGATAGCGCCGGTGTAAGGTAGTTGTTAGCCTTGTCTGGCAAATGAGCCACCTGCAAGAAAAAATAAACTTCAGTTTTATTAGCACACATGAAGAGTAGAGAGAAGACAACTCTTGACTTGGAACAAGGATATCCATCCATTCCAGTGCAGCTTCAACTACGACTTACAAGTTCGTAGAGTTCGTTCCCTTGCTCAGCAACATACTCATAGCATACCTATGTGGTAAAAAGTTAATCAATATTGTAATGAGTTTGAGAAGCATCACGGTAGAGAAGAATATGGACGAACAGATCTTACATCAAAACTTTTGTTTCTCGCCGTGGAATCATGCAACGCTTTGACACAGATATCTGCTACATCCGCACAGCTGATAGCCTACATTACAACTTCAAGAATCAAGATTATGGCACTCAAGAAAAAACTTATGGACGGTCGATGATATTTCACCTGAGAGATTCTGTTTCCTTGATCGAAGATCAGTGCACGCTGACCACCAGGTTCTTCCTGCAAACAGAAGGTCGAATGATCATGATGCAACCAGCTTTAACGTAGATAAGACTTCAAAAGTGACTGGCATCTGCTTTGGCAATCCTACTTGAGATTCCGTGATATAACACACTGCTTATTATGTTGTTGAAAATAGTCTGGAATTTCAGTTGTGGTATTACTATGTCATACCTGCAGTGGACCAGGCCGTACAATTGTGTATCCAAGGCCTGACCTCCTCAGCGCATCTTCTCCAGCCTAGAAGAACATGAAGGAAATTAATGATTTAATGAGCATTTGAGTTAGATAAGCAAAAATACGCCTAATGGTTAGACAAGGTAGAACCTTCTTTGCTTTGAGAACTTGTTCTCTTCTGTTAGGCTCAATTCCAGAACCTGTGCATGAGACCAGTATGAAGTCTGTTTCTTGACCGGTCTGCAAGGAATTAAAAGATGCATGGTTATCAATAGGCTGATAGACAGCACGATTCAGTTCTGACAACAAATGAAGTCCTATATTACTCTTAACAAATAATCAGAGGGAAGGAAAACTTTGGTTATACAAGAAGGGATCCCATACAAGAATTAGATAGGGCAGTCATATAATCTTCTTTTTAGTGCACGACTGAACATGCTGCTTTGTACTTCAATAGGTAGAAACGAAAAACAAATATACAAGAGTTTCGGTCATGAAGAGATTTTCCATCCAAAGGGGGAAAAACTGATTTAAAAAAAACCCTAACAACACATACGCACTAGGGCAGCTAAGTAATTCAGGAATAACTTACAGGTAAAGCTTTGATGTATTCGAGTATTAGCTCAAAACTTCTGGGGTCGGTACCACCTTGGGATTCATCACCAGGTCTCTGCAACGCATTAGTAACTAAGCCACCAATTTTATTCTATAAACAGCTTATTTACATTTAGCGATGAAAAAAAATTCATCATATTGTACGGACCTGTCTTTTTGGTTCAAACCTAATGGTTAGGGTATGCACAAGAAAAGGGTCTAGGGGAGGGTCTTCTGGTTTTACTGGCCGAAATGCCGAAAAAGGTACTCTCACCTGCAGAAAACAAAAATAACAAAAAGAAAGGAGATCAAATTCTACGTTCTTCAGTTGCCAGCATGCAGTAAAATCAGCTATTATTTTCAAATTATGTACATGCTACTTACCCGACAAAAGCCTACTTTTGTGGTCATCCGAGCAAAATAAAGCTTACTCTGTGAGGTGTCAGCCAGTGGACCAGTCTCAAGAATAACAACATATGATCTTCCATTTCCACCCACTGAAAGAATCAAGCCATCGTACCTATGCAAGAATGACAGAATTTGCATGACACCGAGTTCATTGCGATCCATCAAGATTTTCAACATTGGAGAAGCTGTTAAGCAAAATTCAGGAGCTCCTCATACCTGTCTAGGGTGGAACCGAGAGGAAGAGAGAGCCTCCTTGATATCTCGACATATCCACCTCTGGTGAAAACAAAGCCTGAGACAAATTGATGTTTAATCAGAAAACTAAGGCACAAGAACAAAGCCAACACATCTAGGACTTCTAGGTAAATCAATACATTTGCTGAGAAGCATATCCTAACGCTAGACAGAGGAGGGTGTACCTGCGAAAACGGCCTGGCCATCTTGTGAAAATTCGAATGATGCATCGATACCTTCATCGAATCTAGAACCAGAAGCGTAGGTATTCGGGAAGTAAGATCCCTGGTTCACCTCCCAACCATTCAGAGACTTTTTAGATTTGAATTTTGCTATCAAAAGTTTGCTCTTGCTGCTTTTACCAGCCCTGAGCTGAGCCATCTCGTTGTAGTAATCCTGCAGCACAAAGCATGTCTCAGTGAAGCTCTACATCAACAAGGCAAGATGATTCTCCAAATCATCAACACTCGTACTACATCTTTTATCTCTCTTGTAGTTTAGGACACTCACAAGGTCTCTGATACATACTTTTGATCACAAGTTCCAGTTATAATTAGTAAAATTAAAAGAGAAAGAATGATATCAAAGTAGGTTCGATGCTAAAATTACTAATACAAATCAAAATAGTTATGTGTAATTAGTTTCGGAACTTTGACTGCATTTATCACATCTACTTGAGAATGGACGGAGAAATTGCTAAAATGAGAAAATCAAGGTTAGTATGAATACCTGGAAAGCCTTGCTGACATTCCTGACTCCTTGGTTATCAACCCTGTTCAGGTCCCCGGTAATGGTTGAGCGCGCGGTTGCGCAATAGATAATCTTGCTGCAGCCTGACACGGCTGACTGCACAGTTAAAGGATCACCAACGTCGCCAACAACGATATCAACCGACCTCGGGAGCATGTCGATCACTTCAGCATCGTCCCTTCTAACTAAAGCCTGTTACAAAATGGTAAATTTATGTCCAAATTTTCCTATTTCTTGAAAATCCGTATGATTATCCTAGCGGTGAACATGATTGAAGAGGAAAGAAAGAGGCAGGAGAGAGTAAAACTCTGTTACAAAATGTTGAATTTTATGTCCAAATTTCACTATTTTCAAAATTCAAGAAAGGTACGATATGCTACATTATGAGCTCAAGTAACACCTGTTGCCAATTGAATTGTATGTAACGAGTATGGTTATCCTAGTGGCGAACATGATTGAACAGGAAAGAAAGGCAGGAGCGAGTGAAGGAGGAGGAACTAGGAAGTGTGACCTTGACATTGTACCACGGAGCATGAGCTTGCGGACGACGATGCGTCCGATGCGGCTGGTGGCGCCGACGACGAGGACGGTGGTGTCCTGCGCGCCGGGCACGGTGAACTCGCACATGGGCCCGCCGCGGCTGAGCACGGCCTGCTCCTCCTCGGCGAGCGCCTCGGTGGCGGAGGCGCTGGACATCTGGCCCAGGCGCGAGAACTTGCGCCACACCTCGTCGAACAGCTGGCGCGACCGACGCCCGAGCCCCACGGGGCTCACCGATATGACCTCGTCCAGGTCCAGCCCCGCCGTGGCCGCGCGGCTCTCCTCCTCCGCGGCCCTCTTCTTGGTCGCCACCTCCTCCTCCGCCGCCTTCCTCTTGGCCTCCGCCTCCGCCTCCTCCAGCGCGGCGGCCGCCTTCTTGCCCTTCCGCGCCCGGCGCTTCTTCCGCGTCGACGGCTGCGGGTCCGCGCCGTTGGTGTTCACACCGCCGTACTCGTCCTGGTCCTGGTCGCGCTCGGCCTCCACCGCAGCCGGCGTGGGCTTCGCGGCCGCGAAGCAGCACGCGCCGCTGTGGTACCGCCTGGCCGCGGCGACGCCGGCCGGCAGCGCGCGGGACGGGGACGCGCAGTGGCCGCTGTGGAACGACGCGATGATCGTGGCGACCGCCGCCCCCGCCGCGCCGTGGGGAGACACGGCAGCAACCATGGCCGGCGACGGTTCGAACAGGCAGCAGAAGCTCTGCTCCGCTCTTTTCGCGCTTGTATTTTCTTGGTATATTCCAAGACGACTCCCGGCCCGCGCAGGCAGATAAAGCGGCCGGCTGAGTGGCGCTGCCGCGCCGTGCTCCCATCTGTGGCTGGGCGAGCTCGCCCAGCGCGCGGGTGGGGCTCACGGCGCAGAGAGAGATGGCGCATGGCGAGTGTCGCCGTCGCGGGTGACTGGCGCCCACGCTTTGCCGTCTACTAGTACGATTTTCGGGTGGAAGTGGATACTGGATAGAAGTGCGGCGACGTGGTCACCCGGCTTCACTTGCCCTGCTGGCTCTTGTGTTCCGTGTGAGACTATTGTTCAGGCAGATCAGGCAACGCAGTGGGGATGGCGTGGACACGCCCAAAACCTCCAGGATTCCGGATAATCCTGTCACACAAACAGAGATGCAAGAATATGCATTTGGACGACCGGCAGACGTGCAGGAACCGGAAGCCAGAGACATGCAATGCCACAAGCCCACAATTCAGTCAGACAGTCAATCATTCTCTGGTATATATCTCTCTGTATTACTGTATAAATAAGCATCCATCCCACACAGACACTGCAAAAATGTGGGGACTAGAACCAACAAATGAAATGACTGATATCATCATCCATGTCAACCATGTTCTGTTTCTTTCCTACAGTCATCTCTTAACTGAGACAAAACAAACAAACATCAACTATGACGACAAAACTATGCGCGATTTCGCGCATGTAACAGGAGCCGTTCAAAATCCCTATTGTACATGAGCAGCAGGCTACAGAACATGACCAACACTACATACAGTATAGTCATCGGAGCCTATCATCGGTCAGTCAGCATGCCGAGATGGTTGTCAGCGCGGTGCTTGTAGAGCGAGGGCAGAACCACCGTCGTCCACGACCGAGACATTCCGTCCCCGGCATAACATAACTGATCTTTCCGCTGCAGCTGCATCCTCAACTTTGTCTTGTCGGGGCTTGACAAAGAGCTGCTGCGGTATCCATATGTACTTGCTATATGTTCTTTTTCTGTAAAAGTATACATGTATACCTGGCTTCGCTAACTCCTGGCAGCCTCTGCGGCTCTCTGCCTCATCATCTCGTTCACGGCAGCCCTCCTCCTGGACTCAGCCTGCAGCTGCGATACTCTTAATCTGTTTTTCAGTTCCCTGCAATGAAGCAAAACCAGATAAATCATCTCTTCATTCTGAACGGCGACGGTCCAATGTGCGGAAGAGGAGGGTTACATACTTGCATCTTGGTAAAGTGCAGTTTGCTTCTTTGCAAGCCTGGGCATGCAAGCGAAGCAGGCTCCACACCTTGTGGCAGTGTTTACAGCCTCCGGATGCCCGCTTTGTGCAATTCCTCACGTGAGCAAAGAGTCCCTTGAGTCTTCGGCAATCGGGATACTGGCAACCTGCGGCGCGACATGCCTGTGCATGGACCAAAAGCTCAAGCATTTGCCGTGTCTGCAGACCCACCAAAGATGCATCATTAGTTATTAGTTTATTAAGACAGATTCCTTCATGGGCTATAATCTATAAAGTAGATAGCACAAAGTTCATGTATATATAACCTAGCTCATAGACTAAAACAGCACTATAAAAGAATGTAGATGTTGGAATATTAGTATTATTTTTTGGCAGTTATTTCCAGAGTATAAATCACCTGCTGGGCACGCATCTGGCGAGCTTCCTTATTTTGAGCATTACGGTCTGCAGATGAGGGATGATTTGTTAACTTGTGACGGTGATTGGCACCTCCATCCTTTTTGTAACATGCAGCGCATACATCAAAGTCGCATTCTTCACATCGCCACCCTTGACCAGTTTCAATATCGTGTTTGCAGATATTACATGTGGTAACAAAAGCTGGTGCAGTTGGATTATGAAGGTGGTATAACATCATCACTGAGGAATGCTTCGCACGACGAAGTGTGTCATATTGATAGCGATTTCCTTGACAGAGACTCAGGAATGCCTGTCGGGTGTCGAAAAACTCACACTCTATGATATCGTCTGTATCCTTTGTATCTTCGAGCACCCCAACAATGTCAACCTAAGAAATAAAATTATGTTAATAATTCTGTGATAATTTGCTTTGTTCTTCATCCACATAAGAAGTTATCCAGATCTTACTGGGTGGAGCACATGCGAGTCTCTACTATTACTCGGGTGCCTCTCCTTTTCTTCAAGCCGTTGCTCTGCATCATAACAACTGCAACAAGAACTCCAATCAGTTGGAGAAGCAAGGGTAAGAGACTAACAGCTAAGATGAGACTAGCTGTAAGCAGATCATAGAGTAGTTTCATCCACATATGAAGTTGTGCAGAGACTAGAGAACAATAGTTACATGCCACCAGGATCACATATAATATTCTCTTTTATAGAAAACACTTTGTCAATTGTAGCACAATTGACTGATGCTCTCAAGTCTCAAGTAGCAGCGTGTATAGGCATACACAGTCATGTACATCCATCAAACAGATGTATCGTATATTGGGTCTCACAGGAAAGTAACATATGAGATGAATAGAAGTAACTTACCTGTCACAAATATTAAAACTTTTGCATTGGTGGCAAACCCAGCGTTTTCCAGCTACCATAAGAGTAGAGCAGTGGCTACAAGAATGCTGCAAATGGACCATGATGAAATCTTCCTTCATTGGGTAAATGGCTTCTCCAAGCTGCACACCATCAACTTGGTTGCTAAGAATAACATGTGGCAAAACTGATACAAATTCGGTGCATCAAGAAAGTAGAGCACAATATGATACTATACCTTTTGCATCAAGATAGCATCCTTTGAAGCATTCCCACACAGATCAGTCTGACCAGCAGCTCTAAGAGCTCTTTTTGAGATAGTCTTCTTTACTTTCCCCTTCTTCTGCAACTTTCTGTCATCTTCTTCCAGGAAATATTGGTTGATCATATCTTCTGCAGTTCCTGGCCAATAATCTCCATCGAAATATGGCAAGCGAGCTGCTGTAACTTTAGCTTTGCATTCTTTAGTAGTGATAAAAAAGTGATCATAGAGATTTGTCAGCTCGACAACGATACGCTCCTTGGTAGCTTTTCGAAGCATAGATAAGTACCTGTGAAGGAATTATTTGTCACATGAGACATGAATTACAGATGCCTACTGTAAGGTATTGATTTAAGAAACATATTACCACAAATGTTCATCTATGGTCTTACCATTCGCGCAGCAAATCAGACCTTGGTGTCTTCTGAATCTCTGGATGACAATATAAAATGTAATCCTCACCCTTCAAAGGTGGGCAAGCCCATATGTAACAGCTAGTGAATCCACGCTGCTTACAATACTCAAGATAACCTATCTGTATGCGCATAAAACAAATATTACACCAACAGCAACAACTATTCGAAAATAATAAATTGAAATTCTAGTAAACAGTGGATTTAGGAAACCATTAACCTTGCTTTGCATACATAAACTTTATAAAAATTACGAAAAGGGTGTGGTGAATTACCAGAATTTCATGGTAGACAAATGTCCTCAAGGCCTCCCCAGACACTGTTTTTACTTCAGGTCTAAAGAATTTGACAGAATCAAGGTATGAGAGATAAACCCGGCGTTGGTTTGGGTCTGCACATTCTGCACCATATTCTTGAACATACATGCCAAATAGGCATACTTCAACACCTTCTATTTTCTGAAATAAGAGAATAGCCTGCAAAAGTATTTGGCAATATTACAGAGCATGAATTAACAAAACTTTCGTCTCGGTAACTTGAATTGCCAAATGCCAACAGCATCAACTGATTTATACTTTGGCAGGACCGTTTTCTTACTTTGGATTTGTAAGGGAATTCTGCTGGATACTTGTCTTCCTGAAAAATCTCGAAAAAACGTGGTTTAACTTCCAATTTTTTGTCCACTGATGAAACAACTCTGACCACAAGTCCGTCTGCTCCAGAAACCTAACAAGTGAGAAAACATTAGGAGAAAGCCACCCAACAAAGAAATATCTACTAAGAGATTAGAAACTGGGAAAGGCGGAAAAATTGGTGAATATAATAGTGGCATATATTGAATTACTTGAAAAAAAATATCCCCAGCAATATAGTTATGGCAGTGGTAACAACACATAACATAGCAAAACTGTATCACGAGGTCATGTCCACTATGCTTGCTTTGAAGTGAGGGTGGTCATCTTATCAG
This sequence comes from Poa pratensis, assembly GCA_947311845.1. Lineage (NCBI taxonomy): Eukaryota > Viridiplantae > Streptophyta > Magnoliopsida > Poales > Poaceae > Poa > Poa pratensis. The sequence continues at coordinate 18,925,882 of CAMZMU010000089.1, forward strand.
CTTAACTAAGACACTTGAGCATTTATTACAGAGGGAAAGGGGGACTGTCTCACGATGGTCGAGTCCACTCGTAGGCCATATCATTACAGTACAAGGTAAAACGTAGCCAGCTAAGCTCTCATGGTTGCTATGCAAACTTACTTTTCTGACTCCTTCATGAGCAGAAAGTTCCAAGCAGAGGCCAGCATATTAAGACAGTGCAGAACGACAGAAGAAGCTAACTCGACCATGGAGATTTTGAGATTAACTTCATTGAGGACCGTGTACAGAAGAAGCTAAGGAAGTTTGTCTTTGATGATGTTCCTCTACTGCTATAACTTGGTCATGAAATACAAGTGGGGCCGCATTTTATAGGCTTTCAACCAACAAGATAATAGGATTAGGCATGCCGCGCATTTTTAATAGGCTTTGAACCATGGTAATACAATTAGGCTTACCATGTGCCCAGGTCTCTTAACTTAGCCCTAGAGATTTCGACATTCATGAGGACAGGTAACTAACATAGCTAACATTTGGCATGAAGGCACTTTCTAAAACAACTCCAACCTCAAATAAGATTTTTCTACAGATGCGTCATAGCATCTCAATCTTCAATACGCTACCATACCGATGATCTTCATTACAGAAATCCAGATCAGCTAGATAAACAAGTGTGGACATATGCACACAACTCAAGCAAAATATCATAGAAGTAAACGGTCTTTGATCAGATTACCATAGGCCACAGGTGAAACACGCGATTACAAATTACTGGTATTCTGATGACATGATTGTCTAAAGCATGAAAATAGATTCCATTTCTCTAAAGATAATAGGAAGAACTGCTTGATTCCATTAGAGCATGAATAGTGTAGCACGCAAATAAGTTAGGCATGCAATCTAGTGGATGGCTTGAACATGTGATTTTTTCACTCTGATGCTACAGCTATTACAAACACATTGCTTGCTCTATTCAGTGTGATACAGGTACAAACTAATTTTTTGTTCATTCAGGAGTATAACGTGCTAAAAGTATGTAAATAAGATCTAAACATGTACCCGATATAAATTGTAATTATGTATATTTAATTTAATTTTACAAATGTTTGATGTTTCTTCATTATATATGATAAATATATATATTTTTTGAACTATACTCAGCCTATATTATCCAATTCTAACATGGTAAACATTCAGCTAAGCAAGGGTGTAATAAATGTTAGAAGTTTGTGGCGTTAAAAGTGTGGAAAATCAAATTCATGCAGTACATCATAGTACAAACAAAACTTCGGTGGCAAACTTGTAGTATGAGCACATAAAACAGACAAGCAGGACTAATTGTTGCATATAGACCCAATAGAAGAGATATGCATAATAGGGAATGATGAGAGCCACATGAGGTGAAAAAGGCTTGATGTTCAGCGGTGCTTAAGTTGTGAAACTCATCTACAAACCTCAACATGGTGCTCTTGCCACAAAGATAACCAGTAACCGAAAAGGTGCACTTGCAATAGATAAGGGCATAGCAGAAGTGCAAAACAAGCAGTAGTACTATCAAAATATGCAGGATGGCTGCAGATATGTTTCTAAGAAGTTGGAGAATGTGAACCTGCCACCTCTCGGTTCAATAAAAAAAATCAGTTAAAAAATACCTGTCACCTATAGCACCACAACGAGCTGCTTTATGTATCGTACACAAGCCACATCTTGTTTTTAGAAAGGTGGAACCAAGACATAACCCAACAACAAAGGCAAGGAAAAGAACAGGCAAAATTTATGTTGGTGAGTTCCGAACTAGCACTAACCTCATCAAAGCTCTTCCCATCACGAGCCGCACGTTCATGTCTCTCTTCGTTGAGCCGTTTGAAAAGGCGTCCTTCGATATGATCGCTAAGCACGGTCTTTGGTAGATCCTTAGCACCAAGAACAGCACTTTGCGGCAAAGGCACACGCAAACTATGCTCTATCTCCCAAACATAGCACTTGGGGCAGGTATATTCTGCTTCTCCTACTTCATTCCTTTTGGCATTGAAAAGGGCACAAATCTGATGCTGCCATCGTTCACATTTGTCACACATAACCCACTGTAGGGCCAATCAATTAGAATAAGTTAGTATGCAAGAAAATAGTACAGAACTATAATTCACGACCAACCAAAAGGGAGATTTACATGCTTACCCCTTCTTCCGTTCATCATCATTTCTCTTTTTAACAAGTTCTGCCTTGGGTAACTGTTTACCTTCCACCTGAACTGTCTGACCACGGGCCTCGTTGTAACACAAAAGACAGGAATTGTAACAGGTCTCAGCTGTAGGAGCAATGAAGTATGGTGCATTTCGTTTTATCCGAGCACCACAGGGAGAACAATATACCGGTGGAGGTTCAAAATTAAGCTTCACTACTTTGCAAAGCTGGCATGCGTTCTCATTGTCAGAATGTTCCAACGCTTGATTCATTCCAACTTTAGCTTTGCTCTGCCAAACGATGGAACATTTAATAGCAGTAAAGCATTTAATTGTAGGATATGCTTACATTATGTACAATTGTAATAGCAGTAAAGCATTATTTTTAAAAGTCTACCTATTCAAAAAAGCAAAAGATATGAAATGTCAGGGGTTAAAATTCCAGCCGTGATAGAACATTGATCAGGGTAAGAAGAAGAAAGAAGCAGAAATCGGCTGGTTACTGTAGTAACAAAAAATACCAGCATCATTAGAACCACTGAAACTATCGATTCATACGTTTACTGAACTGAAATTATGAACTAAAAGGTTACTGAATCATGTTTATAAAAAAATGCCATGTTTACAGGAAAATTTAACAAACTTGCGATTTGTCCACAGTAGATGCATGTACATTTTTACAATCTTTACTATTGATAAATATAGATCTTGCATAAAAGTAGTGCACATTGGTATTTTATCTTTCCCTTTTTCGATATTTCATATGCGGTGTATATAAAAGTTTTCATTTGTGCTATTGCAAGTACGGTCTTCCCATAGTATCATTACATCATGTCCTAAAAATATATTTTTTATCTCACTGAGCAGTGGGAAATCCCACTCAAAATTAACAAGTTCATGTATTTGTATTTAATATTTTTTCTACATATTGTTTTTATAAAAACTGCCTGATCCAAAATATTTAGTATTCATGACTGCCAGACTGAGTGAAATTTTCTGAAGCCAGTATTTTCTTAAACTCTGGTGCTGACCACATGGACCCGGCAATGACAGGGATGTAATAAAAGATCAATAGAAAAGGAAATGTAAGTTCCTAAGTTATTTCCTGATAACAATTCGAAGACACAGTCAGGTTTCTTAGCCTTTAGGATTCAGATGAACATCCAGCCATCCTCATTTCTATCCCACTCTATCTACAGAATTTGTTGAATAATTCAGTGCAGTGCTAGTGTAGAATTTGCTTTTCAGTTGTAAGCAGAGTAGTTCAAGTTTGGCTTTGCTTGTCTGTGGCAAAAGCCAACTTGACATTAGTTTGGAGCTAGCTAGTAGGAGTAGTAAACTTCTCTTTGACATCTTAGTTGGAGCTAGCTAGTAGGAGTAGTAAACTTCTCTTTCCTATCTTGGTTGGAGCTAGTTGTTTAAGACGGTTTGTAAGCCTCTATATAAGGAGAGGCACCCCATATGGAAATGAAGAACTAAGAGTATCATGTAATACTAAGGAAGCTAAGAAATAACAGCTTCACTTGTCTCTGCTCCTCTACAACATCCAGCTAGTCGGGACAACAATTGGTATCAGAGCTTAGGTTCTGAATATCATGGCGCCGAAGGGTGGTGGTGCAACCGGCGTGAGGTCGGAGGAGGACATTGAAGCTGAGATTGAGCGGAGGGTCAGGGTTGGCGTGCTGGCTGCGAAGAACGACGGACGGAGCTAGTGGCTCCGCGTGCCGTACGTGACGCGGGCATGTCCTCGACGTCCTTCCCGCTCTTGACGCGCTCCAATTACCACGATTGGGCGCTGCTCATGCGTGTCATCCTCCAGGGTCGTGGCTGGTGGACGGCGGTGGAGACAGGAACCGCCGAGTACACCGACGACCGGCTGGCGCTCGAAGCAATCCTTCGCGCCGTGCCGCCGGAGATGCGCAGCACCCTGGCTGCCAAGGATACAGCCAAGGAGGCTTGGGACACACTCAAGACTCTACGACTCGGCGCCGAGCGCGTGCGCGAGTCAAGGGCGCAAACGCTGCGTCTTAACTACGAGGAGATCAAGTTCCGTCCCGGGGAGTCCATCGACGACTTCGCCATGCGACTCCAAGCTCTCGCCAACGAGTTGGAGGTCCTCGGCGACCCGCTTGACGAGAAGAAGGTCGTCCTCAAGCTCCTTCGTATCGCTCCGAAGCGGTACAAGCAGCTATGCTGGTCGATTGAGAGCCTGGTGGACTTAAAAACTTTGTCCATCGAAGAGCTTGTCGGCCGGCTGAAGGTCGTCGACGAACGAGACGGCGACGACGAGCACGACTCCAGCAGCAAGCTCCTGCTAACAGAGGACCAGTGGCGCGCTCGCATGCAGCGCGAGCACGATGGTCCGTCTAGAGGCAGTGGTAGCAGTTATGTGCCAAACCGGCACCGCGGCAGAGGACGCGGGCGCGGCCAGGATGGCGCACGTAACAAGGCTGGTCGGGACGGTCAACACGGTCGTGGTGCACCTGGCGCAGTCCAGGATAACAAGTGCCGGTACTGCGGTATACCGGGCCACTGGGCCCGTGAGTGCTGGAAGAAACAGCGCGACGAGGCTGCGGCGGCAGCCCACTTCACACAGCACGAGGACGATGAGGAGCCTGGTCTTTACATGGCCACAGTCGTCGACGACGACGACGACGCGCACATGCTCATGGCGCGCGTGGTCGAGGTCACGGAGCCGCTCGATCCAGACTTCGTGCACCTCGTGCAGGGTGGAGGCGACGACGGAGGTGAGGCACTGCTCGCGACGCAGGCCTGCACCATAAGCGTGCCGTCTACCTCGCAGCTCACCGTGCCGGCTGGCCCCAAGGTGCAGCCGGATGCGACGGTGCCAGCTGCTTCGACTCTCTCGGTGGCAGAGACAGTGTCTCTCCTGGTGGCAGAGGGCGAAGTCCAGCCGGCACCAACACAGCTGCGTCCCCAGATTCGTTGGACGGCGGAGTGGGATGTCCCGGCTCAGGAGGAGTCGGCATCACCAACTCCCCTAGCGGATCCGAAGCCGACTCGGAGGAGTTGGAGGGAACTCCCATGGGGAGTGCCCGGGAGAAGACCCTGGAAGCCCGGCTCGAGGAGCCGGAAGCCCAGCCTTGCCGACTGGAGAAGATTGTCCGGGAGGAGCGCCCGGAGACCTGTGTCCAGCTGCAGCTGCAGCCGCAGCCGGATACGAATGACTGGGAGAAGATCCCAGAAGACCAGCTAGCGGAGCTAGAGGAATCCCTGTCGGCTGCAGCACAACCGGAGGATGCCCAACTCGTGGAGTTGGAGGAAAGTGCAGCGGCAACTGACCGCGCCGTCCTCTCCACAGCAGAACGGCGTGGTGGAACGCCGGAACCAGACCATCGTGGCGATGGGAAGGAGCATGAAGAAGACATCGAAGATGCCAAGTCGTTTTTGGGGGAGGCCGTGACAACGGCTGTCTTCATCCTCAACAGGGCATCGACGAGATCCAGCGTTTCAAGGACGAGATGAAGAACTCGTTCTGCATGAGTGACCTTGGCATGCTCAGCTACTACTTGGGCATCGAGGTGCACCAGGATGGCAGTGGCATCACTCTGGGCCAGAGCGCGTACGTCAAGAGCATCCTGGAGAAGGCGGGCCTCGCAAGCTGCAAAGCTGTGCAGGCCCCGATGGAGGTAAAGCTGAAAATGAGCAAGGCCAGCACGGCGAAGCTGGTCGATGCCACCATGTACAGGAGCGTGGTGGGCAGCCTGCGCTACCTGGTTCACTCGCGGCCTGACATCGCGTATGCGGTGGGCTACGTGAGCCGTTTCATGGAGAAGCCAACTGAGGAGCATTGGGCTGCTGTGAAGCATCTACTGCGCTATGTGGCTGGTACCCTAGACTACGGGTGCTACTACAAGAGGGAGTCCGGCGAGCGTGGACTAGTTGGCTTCAGCGACAGTGACATGGCCGGCAACGTCGACAAAGGAAGAGCATCACAGGAGCTCTCTTCTTCCTCGGCGACAGCCCTATCAGCTGGCAGTCGCAGAAACAGAAGGTGGTGGCGCTATCGTCTTGCGAGGCTGAATACATCACAGCCACCACTGCAACGTGCCAAGGTGTTTGGCTCGCGAGGCTGCTCGGTGACGCAGCTCGCTGATATCCTGACAAAGGCTCTGGGACGTGTGCGTCTCCAGCTGCTCCGTTGAGAAGATCAAGGTCGTCAGGGTTTAGTAAGCGCACTGCATCTGCCTTAGGGGGAGATTGTTGAATAATTCAGTGCAGTGCTAGTGTAGAATTTGCTTTTCATTGTAAGCAGAGTAGTTCAAGTTTGGCTTTGCTTGTCTGTGGCAAAAGCCAACTTGACATTAGTTTGGAGCTAGCTAGTAGGAGTAGTAAACTTCTCTTTGACATCTTAGTTGGAGCTAGCTAGTAGGAGTAGTAAACTTCTCTTTCCTATCTTGGTTGGAGCTAGTTGTTTAAGACGGTTTGTAAGCCTCTATATAAGGAGAGGCACCCCATATGGAAATGAAGAACTAAGAGTATCATGTAATACTAAGGAAGCTAAGAAATAACAGCTTCACTTGTCTCTGCTCCTCTACAACATCCAGCTAGTCGGGACAACAGAATTAATCTAAATTGTTGTAAAATTTTGCTAGATACACAGTTAACCAATAAGAGAGTAAGTTACTTCAAAATGTTAGCATATTTAACATAGGAAAACAGTGGAGAAGAGATTCGACCATATCCATTTGAGTTTTCTGAATTCATTTGCCAACCCCTTAGATCCACCTAACTGTGCCTAGCAACTCTGCAAATAGATACTAAAGCATACTAGGAATTCTTTCAAGTTCAAGAACCATACCTGACCAACCCATAACTTTAGACTGTCGGTGTGCTCTTTAATTTGTTCTGGAGTGAACAATTCCATGAGTGAAACACCTTTTATCTTCGGTTTCCCTGATTTAGACACTGTAACATCTGTACGACCTTTTATTTTGTTCTTAAGATCAATAGCATTCTCATTTATATCTTTGTCAGACAATACATTTTCTTGCTTAACATGAGGAATCATGTTATTTTTCGCAACACTTACTTTTCCATCAATACCATAACCAATTGTTGTAGGATTTACTGGATGTTGCGTATCAACCCTCACACTGGCCTCCTGTTTTGGCAGCGTATTGTTATTTTGCTCCTGCAACACTGGCTTTGGTTCATGAACAGAGACATGAGGGATTCGATTTCCATTCTTTGATGCATTGGGAGACACATGATGCAACTTCAAACGTTTTGGTGCCAATGGTTGCTCATCAATGGTTTCAACTATGACAAGGTCAATATCCATTTATCATCTAGTGCACCATTGGTAATTCTTTGGGCCGTACTCTGCTTAGCAATTAATATATGGTCATCAGGACTGCTCTTTTGCGCCTGTTCAGAAGAGCGGCGGAATCTTGTCTTTGCCTCGCTGCAAAGAGTACACTGCTCATTGATGCAGTTCTTATAGTGATCAGACAACTTCTTTGACTGCACGCAGTAATGATATGGACAGTTTTTTGTTTGACAGTGTCTAAGATGCTTCACGATCTTTTGCACACGAGCACAATACTGAGATTTACAACTTCCTGCAGGAGATACACAGTGTTCTGCGTGCTTTAACATCAGTAACCATCGAAGCTGAATTTCATTATTGATGTTTGCTGGTCATGTTTATCTTCTTTGTTGGAGATTTGACAATTTAGAGTCAACTGAAGTCACAGTACACCCAACAATCCACCGATCCGATGAAACTGGCTGAGGTACTCTATCTTGTACCATTTTTCTCTGACAAATATAATGCTGACCCTGCTTTTCAATCAAACAACATTGGTCAAACGTGTCTTTTCTATTGCTTGAGAAACAATATGGTTGCAGCGATGCTGAATTAGTTGTTAATGAGAAAATTGTGATGCACTAAAGTTCACCTTGTCTTCCGAAGTCAAGACTTCAGCTTTCATATGATGGTTACTTGTACCTGTAGGGTGGATGAATCAGTGTCCAAGAAACTTCTAGAAACAGCCATATCAACTGATGTTGTAGGAGAAAAGTTTTGCAGTGCCAAACGCCTAAAGCGAATATTACTGCGCTAGTCAAATAAATGAGATCCAGCACAAACGATACCGACTTATGAGTTATGACAGTAAAAGCCTCACGGTCAACCATATTGAACACATGAACTTCATCAACATAAGCAATACCGCCTCAAACGATTAGCAGCAAGATAAGCCTAGTGCAGTGCTACAGAAAAATAATTGAGCTGATAGAAGCTACAAGTTTCTTAAATGTTACACATCCTACAAATATAGACAAGACCATCAAGTATTATGATCAGAATGTGTTATTTACACATAAGGATTCAAGACATTTATTGACAATGATTTATTCCATTCTAACATACAAGAATGTGTTATTTGAATGTCAATATAATTCGTAAAAATACATAGAAACTTTGCTATATGGAGAATTTCAAAAACTACATATATTATCATATGTATTATTAGTTCTGATACTGAGATAATTGGTAGAAGAACATACTTTGGTAGGACATAAATCTCTACAGTGCAAAGGGAGGACAAAAAAAACTTTTACTAAGAGAAGACTTCTTTCATCATTGCTTTGCATGCTTCAATACTAATCCTTATACAGAGGATGGATTATCAGAAAGCTAATTGATCTTTCAAGAACCAATTGATTTTCATAATAAATATTCTGTCATAGGAAACCAATCAAAATTTTGAGATAACTTGACTGAAAATTAAGACCTTCCCAATACTGACCCTGCTGGGCCACTGACTCAACGACACCTGAACAGTATGTCCTACAGTACCATGTAAGAACAAGGTAGACAGCAAGGTTTTGCTACACTAAAGATGCACTTGCATTCTTTAATTTAGCACCACCAAAATTATGGTCACAATGAAGGATATATCTTCTTGCACAACATGTAGCATGTATTTTACACTAAATTGAACAAAAGTAAACATAGAATTTACTTCTGCTCCCTAATAAATGGAGAAAGTTTCAGAGATTTTTCTTTCTTTTCTGAAATGCATTCCTGTTTATGTGAGAACTATAATTTACTTTCTGAAAGTTTCAAAGATGGATAAATCAAGAATTAGATTTCAAAGCCATATTTCTTTTGAAGAACTAGAAGCAACAAAGTTTCAGTGTGATCACTACCAATTAGTTTTCCTATCTATCGAGTCACAAATACTCAAACAAAATGGTATAGATGAGGGTTTCCAATAAAATGACAGGAAACGTACATGGTGACTTCTGCGGCAGAGGAGCATCAAACTGTTGTTGCAATGGTTTGTTGCACGAACCACCATAAGGAGATAGGTTAACACATGCTTCTGATCCCGTGGTTCTGTTTATTAGCTGCATATTTGACCTGTTTATGCCCATTCCACAGTTCTTTTTTGCATCTGACGAACCATATGACGAGGACTTATCCAACATGTTTGGATGTACTCTAGAAACAGCAGGGCTCCCAAGGTGCTGCATTGGATAACAATTTTTATCACTACCAAATGGCTTCTCTTGCTGCTGCATTTGTGGCGCAATATTTGCCTCCACATTTACGCATCCTGCTCCATTAGAGTACTCGGAATTAGCATGCAAAGTCGGTTGGTTCCTAAACCCTGGAGTTGGGATCATATGACTTAGACGTTGCATGCCCTCGGAAGTTGTGCCCGCTGAGATGCCACCGGTGGTAGAATTTAGTGGGATGTTGGTGGATGGGCTATGATGCCCACTATACATAGAACCTAAGAGTAAACATAGTAAGTACTAAGTACCAGCACATGAAAGACGACCGTCAGACAAAAAAAGAAGCATCTGACATATCCAAGTAAAAGCCAAGACAAGCTATTCGCACCTGTAGTTGAGTTACCACCTGTGAATCTGGTGTCCATCGAATGTGACGCTACAGAAGTCCCATTTGCACTCTGAGCCATACCTGGTGTTGGAATCATTGTGCCATAGCTGGAGCCAGATGCTACCTGCTCCGACAGTTGTTGACGTCGTCGACCTTGGGCCGCAATGCTCTGGACAGCATGATGCAAAAGTCCATCAATTGGTCTCTTCGTGATCGCAATGTAATCAGCCTGCTCACGGGAAAATAAAAATTAAATCATATACATAGAGACGGGGAGTAGAGCGATGGCAACAGTCAACATATCAACACGGTAAAACCAGAACTGCTAAAAACAAAATGAAAGCTGAAGTACTGACTTGCTTTTCTTAGCACATGCAATACAAAAATTACACATTTGGGCAAGAAAGAAGGGTATTATAACGCCTCATTAGCATGTGACTCATAGGGCCATATGTCAGTGAGAAAACTCTCAGGTACACCTCTCCACAAACCCTCATATTTTTAGAAAATATAAGCAGATCTCTGGTCTTACATAGTGTCCACATCATTTAACTGGACGTTTTTTGTCCTGCACAAACTTCGATTGCATTGGGCATTTGCATCAATCACAATGCCGTGGTACATGATTTTCATCTTTCAGTTATTTGCTTTCTTCATTTTGTATTGACTTGAACCCATGAAGCAGAGGTGACGGATGTGTGTTATGGGCCTGATGGCTGAGAGAAGCTCATGTGCATTGCAATTGGGCAAAGAGAAGCACAGGGGTGCATCCCTGGTCCCAGTTACCTGCCTGAACCAGGCACCAGATGATTGAAAGCTTCCTGGCATTTTATCTACTTATCTAGGACTTGTATGTTGCGAACAAGGGTGTGGATTGTAGATAGCAACGAACATTAGATTTTTTGATAGTCCCGGATATCGCGTGGAAAATAAACATAACAACAATCTAATAAAATGGTAGACTGCTCAAGAGTTGACGCGGACAATTGAATGGCATACACGCTACATATCTAGAGTGTCCTTCGAAATAAAGTATCATCTATTATTTATTAGGCCTGCAAGGTTTATTTGTTGTGTGCCTAAGTTTAAAAAACTTAAATGATTCAGATTACCATGGCCGGATATTCCTTGTGAAGAACGTCTTCTAACCGCATCGCGAATTGCACCAACTGTGGTGTTACAGAAGAAAGGTTCTTCGTCTCCGCAATATGATTTGCTCTGGCAATGTCAAATCGATATTAGTTAACATCATAATTCAAGCTTGTGGTTAAATGCACGTCCTCTGCTAAGCCAGTTCTTTCGTTAGACCGACGCACACTTCTACAGCTAAGCATGAGTTATTATTGCACAACAACTGATCCCACTACTGCATTTTGGCAACAGGTAAAATCTTACATCTTCTGACACATGTGTCTGCGCAACATCGTGAACGTATCCACAGCGGGGCGCCCTGAAGCAACCGGCGGCTGTTGTTGCTGCGGCATCCCGTGACCGCTGCCTGGATTCATCTGCGCGGTCTGCCCAGACAGGCGTGACGACGCCTGCTCCAAATTCATATCGTCCACCAAATAGGCGTCAATGTATCGCCATCATCGCCCACTGAGTAACAAATGCGGCTCAATGCTGCAGCAACAGGAATAACACTCGGTTACCAGACTTGATCAGCAGCACAATGCACAGCAACAAGAAATGCAAAAATAGAAAGAAAGCAACCAAGCAGGATTGATCTAATTTCCAAAGAAAATCCAAGTCCATTTTGTTGCAGCAGCAGCACCACAGCCTCTGCCGATGTCAGTCAGCGGCAATGGGGGAAACTGGTATGATAGCACGTGCTCACTGCAGGCTCATAGCAGCAGACACCACCCTAACACAATGCGCAGTTCACCATTGGCGGCGGCGGTCAACCGAGGCGGATCGGTCCCGCGCGCGATCGATCGATCGCCCGGAGACGCAGAGGCAGAGGAGCTGAATCGAGCCGCCACGCAGCTACGCAAACCAGCGACTAATCGAGTAATGAAGCTAATCGAGTAATCGATTCGATCGCTCTCGGCGAAGGATCAGGACGGAGCAAGGACTCGGTCTCGGGACAGAGGAAATCTTCAGAAGAAGAAGAAAAAAAAACACTAGGGCATGCATGCTTACAATCAAAAGACGCAGAAATCAATCCCGAGCCCGGATTGAATCCCTCCTCCGCGCCGCAGCGTCTGCCCGGTCGAGGGGGGCGACGACGGCCGAGGGGGCGACGGGGGGTTTGGCTGGCCCCCTTGCGTGCGTGTGCGGGCGCGGGCGAGCGAGCGCGAGAACTTGAGACGAACAGGGGGAGGAAGCCGCGTCGGAACTCGGAACGGGAAGAGGGGAACGCGTAACGGGAGCCGTGTGCTGCTCTGTGCTCTGTGCTATGTGGGGGCCAAGCGAGCAAAATCCCCCCTGTTTCCTTCCGAATTTGTAATCCCTCTTATTACTTCCTCCCAAATTTGCAATCCCTCTCTTAATTCCTCCCAAATTTTTAGCCGTGGGCCCTCCCCAAGTCCCAACGGAAAAAATCTCCTAAACTCAAGAATCAAGCTTCTTGTCAGCTTGTTTCTTTTCAAAAAATGTATGTCGTTTAGACCACTGTTTCTTATCATTCTTTCCAACTAGCAAAGGTAACATCCATACATGGATTTAACTAAATAATATATATTCCCTCAAAGAAACTAAAACATACTCCCTCCGTTCCAAATTACTTGACTTGGGTTTGTCCAAATACGGATGTATCTATACTTGTTGGACAAACCCAAGTCAAATAATTTGGAACGGAGGGAGTACATATGGACATTTTTAAAGGTCCGTGGAGGACCCACACAGCTCACCGACGACGCACGTGCACACACGCTTTAGGTAAGAAACGGGAGGCGGCTAGTCTTTCGAAGCACGTCATGTGTTGACCCACTGATGACACACATATGAGTGTGTCTCTCCCTGCGTTTGGGATCGTGTTAAGTTGGTTCTTCACCGAGAGAGCTAAATTCATATCGAACTCAAGTTAGCTCACAGGTATGTGTCGTGCCTAGCCATCGAGCCTAAGCTCGGGTCTCAACTTCTCGTCCATGTGCACATTTCCTCATTCTTTGCTTCTTGCTACCCATGACTTAGATCATCTCTCAGAGAGCAAATAGATCCATCGCTAACAGGTTGTTGCTTAGCTTGTTACTCTGAGATCGGCAATGGATGAAGACTTATGGATTGGAACATAATTTTATGATCTCAATAAAGGAATGAGAGAAAACCGAAGAAAGAAGTGAAAAAACAAAACAAAAATGTCAGGATCACATGCCAAATTGCTCCTCGTAAAATTGATGCCTGGTCTCGATGTTAATAAAGTCGTTGACGGGCATACGCGAGGGCAGCCTAGGTGCTCGACGTTGGCAAAATTCATCGCTTTGACCCTAGGTACTCGCATAGATACACGACAATGTCTTCTAGCGGTAGTAGGAGTAGTAGGAGACAAGAGACAAGTGCATAGGAAAGGAGAGATGGGCAAAGAGCTACAAAGTATGGAGGTATGTTCCGCCGCCATTATGGTTCTATAGACAAAAGGAGAAGAGAGAACCCCCAATGGACGGTTTAAATATATTCGAAAACTAGGGTTTTCCATGTGGGCCTTGCTGGGCCACAAACTAGATGATGGTATTGCAAGCTATCTTTCCTTATGCACAAAATTCAATGTCCTGGTGACTCCATGAGTAGATGAGCCCCTTTCACTGCTCCTAAACCTCAAAACTCGGCAGTGCCAAAATCTCAAAGCATCCCCATGTCAAGTAGTGGGGATCCTGATATGATATGAATGTGCAAATACATCTTTCCCCTACGTGTCCGATGCCGACAAAACATCATTCTGGCGCCTTTTGAATCTTACATCCTCTTCTCCTTGGCAACATCTCATTTTCTCTTTTCTTACCACTCCACCACCTCTCTGCCTAAAAAAGACACTAAAATTTTGTGCATAAAAGAGACATGTTCCTTTTGTCAAGAACTTGTTGTACTCTCAATCTTAAGAGGGTCTTTCTTTTGCCCCCACGCCCAACAAACACACGCATATAACACTGGTTTAGTAGCAAAGCACTGCATTGGGAAACCTATTACTATTTCTTAAATCCGACTTATAAGTAGTAGCAATATGACCGTGTTTTCAAGAATAGAGAACCCTCTCTCCCTCCCTCTATCCCTCACAATGCTGATAGGGAAAGATGTCTTGTCGGCAGTTGATGTGGATTGTTGAGGGTATAGTAAGAACCACTTATTTTTCTCATCCACATTCTTAAAAATAAAGACTATGTGATGATCTGCATGGATTTGGAAGCTATTCATTAAGCTTTGGGTTCTGTCTGCAACACAAAGATAGTGTAGCGCGCTAAGAGAAATAGTGTCGGCCTCCTCCAGATGCTATACACGCTATAGTGTGCTATATTTTAATATAGGGTTCTAAAAAAATCAGGTATAGCTTAAAAATAAAGAATTTTAACAAGAACAAATAATATAGTCCAGAAATGTCCATTCGAATCCTCAGCATTAGCGATGGCATCTTTTAATTTAGAAGAGGAACCAGTAGATTACAGTTCATCATCAAGACAAACGGATGTTGGAAAACTCAGTGCTTTTTGCTAATAGGCTGGAAAAAGAAAATAGCACGCTAAAGTTAGGACGTTTTAGCGCGATATAGCGTGATATTTTGTGAATAGCACCGTAGCGCGTAAAAAGGCAAAATTTAGCGTGGACCCTCCAGATTTGCTATAGCGCGCTATTAGCGCCGAAATAGCACGCCATTCTTTTCCATACATTTTGTTAAGTATATATGACCTCCCGTTATCCTCACTCCATCCCAATCTCCACTTTTTGTTTCCTTTAATGCTCATTACAAACGGTTAAAAACTAATCTTCATATCTAATGTTATGGATTTAAACAACGGTTACATATTATGACCGTATGGGCAACAATGCAAAACCCCGTCGCAATTGAGGCCATCACATCAGCTACCAGCCTAAGGCAATTCAGCAATTTTCCGTTATTGATGAGGGCTTTGACCCGTGTTAGTATCGTTCTGTACTAGTGACGCTTCACCTTTTTTAGCCTACGAAAATACATTTTGTATTTAGCTTGTTTATATTGGGTTGCTGGAATGACATGATACCAAACCCTAGTTTATGTACTATTGCACAAGGGGTTGTTTCGATCCCAAAGTTTAATGTCATGTTGGATTATATTTTAATTAATTACCACTCGTATTTGTGGATTGCTTGCCTAGATAAGGGCGGTACATTAGTATAGGTTCAGCTACACAACAACTTATCAAAATAATAAAGTTAATGTAAATGGAACTTGGTGAAAATAACTTGGCAATATTCCCTTGTGTCCTCAAGAGCATTTTAATCCCTACTAGACCATGGTGGCGCGCGTTGCCGCGCCCCTCTATTTTGAGATTGAACGATACAAACTTCTTCAAATACATGGAAGGTAAAGCTAAAAATAACTGAAGGATAAACTATGGAAATTATAAGATTAACTTTAATAAGTTCTTTCATGGAGGTTTTTCTTTTTAATTAACTCCGTTCTGGCCGAAAGTGAAAAATACTCAGATGGGACCTCTTATGCCCTATTTAGATTTGTGTGTACAATTGTACACGTCCATTTGCAGCTCACTTCGATTTATACTTGTCACTGGACTATGAACATAATACATATAAAGTTAATAGCCTTCATCAAGGAGCAACGGATAGCCTTCATTCAGTGGAGGAATGGCAGAAACCTGCAATAAGAATTTGCAGGCAAATCACAAGAATTATAAACTGAAGTGAAGAAACATCAATGTGGAAATTAACTCAGCCAAAGTAGCTGGCTGGAAAGCCATTTTTACATAGTAGCGTAGCATACTGTCACAGAAAAACCGAATCCAAATTCCAAAAATATAGAGCTTTTATACAACAAACCATGAATTATGCACCCACGTCAATGAAAACCACACATGATTATTTTTCTTCTACTTTAAAAAACCAAAGGCATATGTAAAAAACCAAACGCATATGATTATTCTGGGAGTAATAGTATGTACCACAGTATCAACGAATAAGAGTAAAAAGTTCAGTCCCTTAGAGCATCTTCACCGGCGCGCCCAATAGAGCGTCCGACGAAGTTGCCGGATAGGCGCTATTGGGCGCGCCGGAAAGCGTTGCCGCCTATTGGGAGCGCTGCGCCCCATCGGTCGCTCCCAATAGACGCTCCCAGATCACAAATTCAAATAAATGGCGCGACGGCCAAGTTCAAATAGCGTCAGTCATCAAGTTCTCACACCCAAAAGCATCACAACCCAAAAGCATCGCCCCATGTCCGGCGATCATATTACAAAACCTCGATCGCAAATCAGTTGATCGTCAACACCGGCTCCTCAAACTCCTCTTGCGTCTCGGCGTCTTCCCAGCCAGGGCGCGGCGTGGCACTGCGTCTGCGTCGGAGGAAGTCGTGCACGTCGTAGGCTCCCCCATCATGTCCATCGGCGCGGTGGTCGTCGCCGCGTCCGTCGGTGTCGGCTCCAGCGGAAGAACCCCCATCTCACGCAAGATGCGATGTTGGCTGAGTTTAAACCAAGCCCTCACCTCCGGCATGTAGGCAGAGAGGTCGGCGGTCAAGATCCTGAAGTCCTCCTTCATCTTCCGAGTGACGGATTGCGACGCCTCGGATATCGCCTGGATCCTTGTTGTGTCAGCTTGAATGACAGCCGCTTGGGCCTTCTCCCTCTCAACTTTGAGCCGCTCCTTCTCGAGCTTGATCTTCTCCTTCTCGAGCGCGACCTTCTCGTCATGCTTGCTCATCGAGGACGACCAACTCTCGGCGAAGGTGCTTGTGTTTTGCTTCGAGATGGAGGTGAGGGCGGCGAGGCATTTGTCGATGGACGCTTGCACGGACACCGCGGACAAAGCGCCGGCCTTGTCGGACTTGGCCTTCTTGTTCCCAACGCTGGGAACGCCGGGTCGTTGGGCCCTTGAGCGCCGTGGCCGCCGTTGAGGCCCCGCGTTTTCTCCCACTTCTTGTTGGGAGCTTCACGAAGCAATGCATGAACATGAAGCCTTGTGATTGTTGTTCTCTTGGTAGAACATGGTCGCGTCGGTCAACAAGTCCTTCACGGTCTTGCCGCTCTCTTTCCTTCTTTGGATTTGCTCCAGGTCGCCATGGAACTTGTTGCATTCGGCTTGGATGGTCCGCCACCTACGCGACATTGCATTCCAATTGCGATCCATATAGGAACCTTCGCATAGTCACCATACCACATCAGTTCAAGGAATTGTTCTTCGACCCTCTTCCAATACCGGCCGAAGGTTTGGTTCGAGCCGATGATGGAGTCGTTCGTGACAAGCTTCCATGCGTCGCATAGGCACTCGTCCTCCTTGGTCTTCCACCGCTTGCCTTTTGTGCCCTTCTTCCTTGTCTTCCGGACCTTCGGGGCCTCCTCATCGACGCCGCCGCCCGCCACATCCTCATCGCCACCCTCCATGTACTCGCCGCCGCCCTCCATGTCCTCTCCATCGTCGTCGCCCTCTGCCTCCTCACCGTCGCCCTCTTCCTCCTCACCATCGCCGTGTTCCTCCTCACTGTACCATCCGGTCTCCACATCTGGCCCACCGACGCCGGTCCCCGTCCCATCACGGATCGTGCCACGCAACACTTCTGAGCTTTCGATCTATTGCAATCAACAACACGCACGTCGGTTTCATGTATTGAACACAATGATCATGGGGGTAAAGGCCGTAGATTTCATACCATGTCGTGGTCGACGCCGTTTGGCATTCTGTCAAACATGTGGGCGTCGGAGTAGTCGGAACCATCGCCGTCCGTGCCAAAGAGGCATTGTCGGCAACTCACATCGACGCGTTGGCGATGCCGGTCTCTCTGGAGAGTCGGCGAGTCGGCGAACGCCTCGTTGAGGTCGATGGGGACGCCGACGGTCGGTGACTCAGAGCGGCTACTGCTTTCACAGAATGGCGAGGCACGTAGCCTGGAACGTGGGGTGGTGCCACCGCCATCAAAGAACGCTGGGTTCGACGGCGATGCACCACCCGCCGCGTTTGTGCTCCCTTGACTTGCGCCGCCAGCAGCGGCGTACGCCATCGACACTCGCAACAGATCGATCTCCTTCTGTCTAGCCTCCGCACTCATGTGCCGCCCTCTCCTGTCTACGGTGGCCACCGCTCGACGAGCCAGTTCCTGTTCCCAGGCTTCATCTGTCATGTTCGGCGGCCGCGCGCGAGATTTGTGAGGGGCAATGTAGCCGCAACCGCCACCGCGAGCGCACCACCGCGAGCAGCACCCCTTCGTCCTCCTCCGCCGCGAGCGCCGCCACGTTGCGTTTGCTGGGCGACATCGGCGGCGGACGTAGATCGCCCAAGGTGGGAAAGGCGGGAACGAGGAGCGCGGGGAGGCAAATGGCGGGAGAATGAAAAAGGACGGGAGGGAGGGGAAAGTGATATCGAGCATCCCGTGTCGCTGACCCTTGGGCCCGCCCGTCAGGAAACGACTCGGCGCGCGTTGCCGCGGTTACCGGCGCGCCCGGTTGCATCCCTAGAACCTGGGCGCGAAGCGGGGTTGCCGGACGCTCTATTAGGACGTGCCGGCAACTTTTCGTCTACCGGGCGCGCCGCTGGGGGACGGTTTCGTGCGGGCGCGCGCAAAACGTCTATTGGGAGCGGAGTTGGGCGCGCTGGTAGAGATACTCTTACTTTCTTCAAAAAAATAGTTTCATCATAAGTCATTGATCTCAATCTGATGTAGTCTTCCTGATTTGTTGGTAAAGAATGCACACTTCATCTGTACTTTGTTTAGGACTTGGTTCATTAGTTTGAGGATTAGTTATTTAGGTATGTCACCGAGGCTCACTTGAATCACGTTACAGGAAAGCAAGAGCCAACCTGAACCTGCGCTTGAGCCATTGTCTCCACCATGTTGAACAGCTTGATGCAAGTACCTATCAGCACGTTCTAGTGCGCGTTTGGTGGCCTGCAACTCCTCTCGCGCCCTGTCAGACTAGGCTGTGGAGGGCCTGATCATACAGCCTCTAGATCATGTTATGCATCCCGTTTGGTTGCTCGATGATCATTTCCTTGCACGCAGAGAAAAACATGAGCCTGATGTTTGGTTGTGTGCAAAGTTTCATTTCGGCTGAGCTCGGTGCAAATACTCGTTGTTTGGTTCCATGCAATGATCCGATGTGGTAACCCCTTCCCACTTGTGGAGAGGTTACCCAGCACGAACAGAACCAAACTGAACTAGCACACACAAATTCAGATTGTCATACTACAACAGATCTAGTTCGTCACGATCATAGCATAGTTCGCAACACGAGTGAGCGGCGCGCCGACGAATCGCCGGCCCCGCAGAGCCCCACCGCCCAGAGACCCAGGGAGTGAAACGTCTCCAACGTATCCATAATTTCTGCTGTTCCATGCTTATATTATACCATTTGCTACATGTTTTATATACACTTCGTATCACTTTTATGCATTTTCTGGGACTAACCTATTAACAAGATGCCACAGTGCCAGTTCCCTGTTTTCTGCTGTTTTTGGTTTCAGAAAGTTACTTCTGGAAATATTCTCGGAATTGCACGAAACAAAAGGCCAGTCCCTATTTTTCCAGCACGTACACGGAGTCCGAAGGAGAGACGAAGAGAGCCACGAGGTGGCCAAACCACCAGGTGGCGCGGCAGTGGGCCCAGCCGCGCCTGGTGGTTTGGGCCCCTCGGGGGTCCGCCGACATCGCCCCTTCGCCTATTTATTCCCCGAGACGCGAAAACCCTAAAACACCGAGCCTTTCATCCAGAACATATTCGCTGCCGCCGCCGTCGTCAACCCTAACTCGGGGGGTTCTGAAGCTCTTCCCGGCACCCTGCCGGAGAGGGGAATCATCACCGGAGGGCTCTACATCGCCATGCCCGCCTCCGGAGTGATGCGTGAGTAGTTCATCCTTGGACTATGGGTCCATAGCAGTAGCTAGATGGTTGTCTTCTCCACTTGTGCCATCATGTTTAGATCTTGTGAGCTGCCTATCATGATCAAGATCATCTTATTGTAATGCTACATGTTGTGTTTGCTGGGATCTGACTTATATTGATACCTATGTGGAGCTGAATATTATATTATCATGTCTATGTCATTTGTGATCTTGCATGCTCTCCGTTACTTGTTGAAGCCTTGGCCACGTGAATACTTGTAACTCCAAGAGGGGGTATTTATGCATGATAGTTGGGTTCAACCTCTATTTAACCTGGGATAGTGACAGCAAGTTCTAAGGTTGTAGATGTGTTGTTGCCACTAGGGGTAAAACAGCAATGCTTTATTCAAGGATGAATGTATTGTTTACATTACGCACATTACTTAATGCAATTGTCTGTTGCTTGCAACTTAATACTGGAAGGGGTACGGATGTTAACCGGAAAGTGGACTATTTAGGCATAGATGCATGCTGGATAGCGGTCTATGTACTTTGTCGTAATGCCCAAATGAATCTCATAGTAGACACCACAGCTCACACATGCATGTTATATGCACTTATCAATTGTCAATTGCCCAGCTGTAATTTGTTTACCCAGCATGTTAGTTATCTTATTGGAGAGACACCACTAGTGAACTGTGGACCCCGGTCCATTCTTTTACATCTGAAATACAATCTACTGCAATCATTGTTCTCTACTGTTTTATGCAAACAAACATCATTTCCATTCGATACGTTTAACCCTTTGTTTTCAGCAAGCCGGTGAGATTGACAACCTCACTGTTAAGTTGGGGCAAAGTAATTTGATTGTGTTGTGCAGGTTCCACGTTGGCACCGGAATCCCTGGTGTTGCGCCGCACTACACTCCTTCACCAACACCTTCGAAGCAAACCTCGTTTTCCTACTGGTCGATTAAACCTTGGTTTCATACTGAGGGAAAACTTACTGCTGCACTCATCATACCTTCCTCTTGGGGTTCCCAACTGACGTGTGACGTACAAGCATTGTTTCTGGCACTATTAACCTAGAGCCACCAACACGTTTTCTGGCGCCGTTGCCGGGGAAAACCGAATTGCTTCTGCAAGGGGAGTCTCTCACACCCAATCTCTTTACTTTGTTATTTGTCTTGCTTAGTTTATTTTTATTTAGTCTTGTTTGCTCTCTTTATCAAAAACACAAAAAAATTAGTTACTTGTTTAATTCAGTTTGATTTTGTTTTTCAAAATGAGTACTCCTGAGAACACTAAGTTGTGTGACTTCACTAGCACAAACAACAATGATTTCATATGCACTCCTATTGCTCCACCTGCTTCTACAGCAGAATTTTATGAAATTAAACCTGCTCTATTAAATCTTGTTATGAAAGAGCAATTTTCTGGTGTTAGTACTGATGATGCTGCTGCCCATCTTAATAACTTTGTTGAACTTTGTGAAATGCAAAAGTATAAGGATATGGATGGGGATATTATAAAACTGAAACTTTTTCCTTTCTCCTTGAGAGGAAGAGCTAAAGAATGGTTGCTTTCTTTGCCTAGAAATAGTATTAATTCTTGGACAAAATGCAAAGATGCTTTCATAGGGAAATATTATCCTCCTGCTAAGATTATATCCTTGAGAAGTAGCATTATGAATTTTAAACAACTTGATAATGAACATGTTGCTCAAGCTTGGGAAAGAATGAAATCTTTGGTGAAGAATTGTCCCACTCATGGACTGACTACTTGGATGATCATCCAAACCTTTTATGCAGGATTAAATTTTTCCTCAAGGAACTTATTGGATTCAGCCTCTGGAGGAACCTTTATGTCCATCACTTTAGGTGCAGCAACAAAGCTACTTGATGATATGATGATCAACTATTCCGAATGGCACACCGAAAGAGCTCCTCAAGGTAAGAAGGTAAATTCTGTTGAAGAAACCTCCTCTTTGAGTGATAAGATTGATGCTATTATGTCTATGCTTGTGAATGGTAGATCTCATGTTGATCCTAATAATATTCCTTTAGCTTCATTGGTTGCTCAAGAAGAGCATGTTGATGTAAACTTCATTAAAAACAACAACTTCAACAACAATGCTTATAGGAATAATTTTGGTAGCAACAATTATAAGCCTTATCCTTCAAATGGTTATGGCAATTCTTATGGTAATTCCTACAGCAACAATAGAAGTGTGTCCTCTGATCTTGAAGCTATGCTTAAAGAATTTATTAGCACACAAAAAGCTTTCAATAAAACTGTTGAGGAAAAGTTTGAAAAAATTGATGATCTTGTCTCTAAAGTTGATAGTCTTGCTCATGATGTTGAAATTCTAAAACTGAAAGTTATGCCTAATGAAGTTAAAGATATTAAGTCATTTGCTACAGCAAATGCCATCCAAGTTCGAATTGATAATAATATTAGGATGTTGGCTGAATTGCATGCTAGGTGGGAAAAAGAGGAAGAACTTGAAAAAGAGAATAGTATAGTTAGAGTTTGTACTATCACCACCACTAGTAATGCTAATGTTTCACATGCTAGTAAACCTCCTACTATTGATGGTAATGTTATTGGTGTTGGTAATGTCTCTACTACTTCTGCAAGCGTTTGAAATTGCCTAAAACTGCTGAAACTTTTTCTGATAAAAGTGCTGAAATTTTTCAAACTATTGGAGACAATGGTTCCACCACCATTGACAATAATGATTTTGATTTTGATGATTGTAACATCTCTGAAGTTATTATGTTCTTGCAAAAATTAGCTAGAAGTCCCAATGCTAGCACTATTAATTTGGCTTTTACAAAGCATATTACAAATGCTCTTTTGCAAGCTAGGGAGGAGAAGTTGAAACTTAAAGCTTCTATTCCTAGGAAATTAGAAGATGGTTGGGAACCCATCATTAAGGTAAAGGTGAATGATTTTTATTGCAATGCCTTGTGTGATCTTGGTGCAAGTATTTCGTTTTGCCCAAGAAGCTTTATGATATTCTTGATTTGCCACCTTTGGAACATTGTTATTTGGATGTTTTTCTCGCTGATAATGCTATGAAGAAACCTTTGGGGCGAGTTAATGATGTTTTTATTACAGTAAAAATAACCTTGTCCCCGTTGATTTTATTGTTATGGATATTGAATGCAATGCATCTTGTCCTATTGTTTTGGGAAGACCTTTTCTTCGAACTGTTGGTGCCATCATTGATATGAAAGAAGGTAATATAAGGTACCAATTTCCTCTCAAGAAAGGTATGGAACACTTCCCTAGGAAGAGAATGAAGTTACCTTTTGACTCTATTGTTAGAGCAAGTTATGATGTTGATGCTTCTTCTCTTGACAACACTTGATTTTCACTTTCTGCGCCTAGCTGAAAGGCGTTAAAGAAAAGCGCTTATGGGAGACAACCCATCGTTTTTATTTGCTGTTATTTTTGTTTTCTTTGAGTCAAGGAGTTTTGTTACTTCTGTAGCAACTCCTTTGTATCTTTATTTTATCGCAATGTTGTGCCAAGTAAAGTTCTATATTGAAAGTTGATGCAAGATTTGGATTTCTGCGCAGTGACAGATTTTTAGCTGTCACGGATTTGAGCTTATCTCCCTGTAGAAAATTCAAAAAATTCTGAGAAAAATCACGCATATTCCTGAGATATGTACGCAACTTTCATTATTTTAGGCCAGATCCATCTGAGCAACTTAAGTGCCTCGAAAAAATTCGTCATTCCAGACTGTTCTGTTTTTGACAGATTCTGCCTTTTGTTTTGCATTCGCTCTTTTACTGTGTTTGTGTGGATTTCTTTGCTCCACAAAGCATTGGTGGCTGTAGCTAATGTCCAGAAGCTTTGGGATTGATTGTATCATTACAGAATATGAGAATTTTTGATTATGCACTAACCCTCTAATGAGAACTGTCTTGAGTTTGGTGTGAAGGAAGTTTTCAAGGATCAAGCGAGAAGGGTGATATTATGTGATCAAGAAGAGTGAAAAGCCTAAGCTTGGGGATGCCCCCGTGGTTCATCCCAACCATATTCAGAGAGACTCAAGCGTCTAAGCTTGGGGATGCCCAAGGCATCCCCTTCTTCATCAACAAACTTATCAGGTCATCTCTAGTGAAACTATATTTTAATTCTTTCACATCTTATGCGCTTTACTTGGAGCGTCTGTGTGTTTTTATTTTTGTTTTTGTTTGAATAAATTCGGATCCTAGCAATCCTTGTGTGGGAGAGAGACACGCTCCGCTTTTTCATGTGAATACTCATGTTCTTCACTTATATTTGTTGAGTATTCTTAACTAGCTACTGCAGTGCTTTTAGCTCCTGTTTTTCATGCATCTCTTCGAGCTGTTAGCACTTGTTTATAAATACTCTCTTGCTGCATTATATTATCATTTGGAGAGTTTATGTTTAAATAAATTATTGGTGTTTGTTTGGAAGAAAGAAAATGCTACATGTAGTAGTTGGTATTGGAAAAGACATATGCATTCTTGTAGATCATTGTCTTGTTTTGATTTGATGCTTTGCAATTGTTTTGAGCTCTCAAGTAGATCATGTTTAAGCTCTTGCATCATGTAGTTAAAGCCTAGTAGTGGAGAACTACCGTAGAGCTTGTTGAGACTTGGGATGCATATTTGTTCTCTCTAAGGTCTAGATATTTTCTGGTAAAATGTTTGAGCAACAAGGAAGACAGTGTAGAGTCTTATAATACTTGCAATATGTTTTTATGTGATTCTTGCTGTACCGGTTTATACTTGTGTTTGCTTCAAACAACCTTGCTAGCCTAAACTCTGTACTGAGAGGGAATGCTTCTCGTGCATCCAAAACTTGAGCCAAAACCCATGCCATTTGTGTCCACCATACCTACCTACTATGTGGTATTTCCTGCCATTCCAAGTAAATATTTCATGTGCTACCTTTAAACTATTCAAAACTTTATTACTCCTTATTTGTGTCAATGTTTTATAGCTCATGAGGAAGTATGTGGTGTTTTATCTTTCAATCTTGTCATTTACTTCTGACAGACTTTCACCAATGGACTAGTGGCATATACATCCGCTTATCCAATAATTTGCAAAAAGAGCTGGCAACGGGGTGCCCAGCCCCAATTAATTACAACTTTCATTAATAATTCTCTTCACATGTTTTGCCCTGATTTATCAGTAAGCAACTTAATTTTGCAATAGACACTCCTCCATGGTATGTGAATGTTGGAAGGCACCCGAGGATTCGGTTAGCCATGGCTTGTGTAAGCAAAAGGTTGGGAGGAGTGTCATCTATAAAGAAACTAAAATACATGTGTAAACAAAAGAGAAGAGGGATGATCTACCTTGCTGGTAGAGATAACGTCCTTCATGGGAGCCGCTCTTTGAAAGTCTGGTTGACAAGGGGGTTAGAGTGCCCACTACCATTCGTTGACAACAACAAACACCTCTCAAATACTTATTTTGTGCTCTCTATATGCTTTCGAAAACTTAAAAAGCTCTAGCACATGATTTAATCCCTGCTTCCCTCTGCGAAGGGCCTATCTTTTACTTTATGTTGAGTCAGTTTACCTACTCCTTTCTATCTTAGAAGCAAACACTTGTGTCAACTTTGTGTGCATTGATTCTTACATATTTACTTATTGCACTTGTTATATTGCTTTATGTTGACAACTATCCATGAGATATACATGTTACAAGTTGAAAGCAAATGCTGAAACTTAATCATCCTTTGTGTTGCTTCAATGCCTTTTACTTTGAATCTATTGCTTTATGAGTTACCTCTTATGCAAAACTTTTTGATGCTTGTCTTGAAAGTACTATTCATGAAAAGTTTTTGCTTATATGATTCATTGTTTACTCTTTATCTATTTGTTAGCAAACTATAGATCATTGCTTTGAGTCACTTCATTCATGACATGAGCCTTGCAATATATTGATCAAGATTGTGTGAAAGCATGTCTCCTCAGAAATTATTTGTTGTTATCGTTTTACCTACTCGAGGACGAGTAGAACTAAGCTTGGGGATGCTTGATACGTCTCCAACGTATCCATAATTTCTGCTGTTCCATGCTTATATTATACCATTTGCTACATGTTTTATATACACTTCGTATCACTTTTATGCATTTTCTGGGACTAACCTATTAACAAGATGCCACAGTGCCAGTTCCCTGTTTTCTGCTGTTTTTGGTTTCAGAAAGTTACTTCTGGAAATATTCTCGGAATTGCACGAAACAAAAGGCCAGTCCCTATTTTTCCAGCACGTACACGGAGTCCGAAGGAGAGACGAAGAGAGCCACGAGGTGGCCAAACCACCAGGCGCGGCAGTGGGCCCAGCCGCGCCTGGTGGTTTGGGCCCCTCGGGGGTCCGCCGACATCGCCCCTTCGCCTATTTATTCCCCGAGACGCGAAAACCCTAAAACACCGAGCCTTTCATCCAGAACATATTCGCTGCCGCCGCCGTCGTCAACCCTAACTCGGGGGGTTCTGAAGCTCTTCCCGGCACCCTGCCGGAGAGGGGAATCATCACCGGAGGGCTCTACATCGCCATGCCCGCCTCCGGAGTGATGCGTGAGTAGTTCATCCTTGGACTATGGGTCCATAGCAGTAGCTAGATGGTTGTCTTCTCCACTTGTGCCATCATGTTTAGATCTTGTGAGCTGCCTATCATGATCAAGATCATCTTATTGTAATGCTACATGTTGTGTTTGCTGGGATCTGACTTATATTGATACCTATGTGGAGCTGAATATTATATTATCATGTCTATGTCATTTGTGATCTTGCATGCTCTCCGTTACTTGTTGAAGCCTTGGCCACGTGAATACTTGTAACTCCAAGAGGGGGTATTTATGCATGATAGTTGGGTTCAACCTCTATTTAACCTGGGATAGTGACAGCAAGTTCTAAGGTTGTAGATGTGTTGTTGCCACTAGGGGTAAAACAGCAATGCTTTATTCAAGGATGAATGTATTGTTTACATTACGCACATTACTTAATGCAATTGTCTGTTGCTTGCAACTTAATACTGGAAGGGGTACGGATGTTAACCGGAAAGTGGACTATTTAGGCATAGATGCATGCTGGATAGCGGTCTATGTACTTTGTCGTAATGCCCAAATGAATCTCATAGTAGACACCACAGCTCACACATGCATGTTATATGCACTTATCAATTGTCAATTGCCCAGCTGTAATTTGTTTACCCAGCATGTTAGTTATCTTATTGGAGAGACACCACTAGTGAACTGTGGACCCCGGTCCATTCTTTTACATCTGAAATACAATCTACTGCAATCATTGTTCTCTACTGTTTTATGCAAACAAACATCATTTCCATTCGATACGTTTAACCCTTTGTTTTCAGCAAGCCGGTGAGATTGACAACCTCACTGTTAAGTTGGGGCAAAGTAATTTGATTGTGTTGTGCAGGTTCCACGTTGGCACCGGAATCCCTGGTGTTGCGCCGCACTACACTCCTCACCAACACCTTCGAAGCAAACCTCGTTTTCCTACTGGTCGATTAAACCTTGGTTTCATACTGAGGGAAAACTTACTGCTGCACTCATCATACCTTCCTCTTGGGGTTCCCAACTGACGTGTGACGTACAAGCATTGTTTCTGGCACTATCAACCTAGAGCCACCAGGGAGCCACGAGGAGTCGCCCAGTCGCCGCCGTCGGCTTCCTCCGGCGGCGGCATGGGCAGGAGGTGGGGGCTAGGGCGGCTGGAACTAGGGTTTTTTTGGGAGTCGCCCTGCCCGAGAGCGACGGGGGTGTGTGTGTGTGTGGGGGGGGGGGGGGTGTCTTCACATGACCAAAGTTTATCTTCACAAACACAAACTATTTCTAAACTGATATTAAATCTTCAAAATTCACTTGGTCGCACGACATATTCAGATGCCCAAAGATCATCTTCAGCCACACAAGTTATTTCTCAAACACTCTTCATCGTGTCAAATAATATTAAAATCAACACCACCAACGAAACATGTGTTGGTTATGCTATCTCTCTTAGTGACAGGTCGATAAATCTTGTGCAATGGTCCATTAAATGCGTGCGTTTAGGTCATCTATTACTAACTATATCAAAGACAAGCGCTTCCGCGAGCTCTCAGCGCTCGTGCTGTGTTCTAATGAACAGTGCTACCGTGTTGAACAGTACCAGACGTTTTTTTTGCAGAAAAGCCCCCGTATTTCCCAAAACTTTATTACTCCTTATTTGTGTCAATGTTTTATAGCTCATGAGGAAGTATGTGGTGTTTTATCTTTCAATCTTGTCATTTACTTCTGACAGACTTTCACCAATGGACTAGTGGCATATACATCCGCTTATCCAATAATTTGCAAAAAGAGCTGGCAACGGGGTGCCCAGCCCCAATTAATTACAACTTTCATTAATAATTCTCTTCACATGTTTTGCCCTGATTTATCAGTAAGCAACTTAATTTGCAATAGACACTCCTCCATGGTATGTGAATGTTGGAAGGCACCCGAGGATTCGGTTAGCCATGGCTTGTGTAAGCAAAAGGTTGGGAGGAGTGTCATCTATAAAGAAACTAAAATACATGTGTAAACAAAAGAGAAGAGGGATGATCTACCTTGCTGGTAGAGATAACGTCCTTCATGGGAGCCGCTCTTTGAAAGTCTGGTTGACAAGGGGGTTAGAGTGCCCACTACCATTCGTTGACAACAACAAACACCTCTCAAATACTTATTTTGTGCTCTCTATATGCTTTCGAAAACTTAAAAAGCTCTAGCACATGATTTAATCCCTGCTTCCCTCTGCGAAGGGCCTATCTTTTACTTTATGTTGAGTCAGTTTACCTACTCCTTTCTATCTTAGAAGCAAACACTTGTGTCAACTTTGTGTGCATTGATTCTTACATATTTACTTATTGCACTTGTTATATTGCTTTATGTTGACAACTATCCATGAGATATACATGTTACAAGTTGAAAGCAATGCTGAAACTTAATCATCCTTTGTGTTGCTTCAATGCCTTTTACTTTGAATCTATTGCTTTATGAGTTACCTCTTATGCAAAACTTTTTGATGCTTGTCTTGAAAGTACTATTCATGAAAAGTTTTTGCTTATATGATTCATTGTTTACTCTTTATCTATTTGTTAGCAAACTATAGATCATTGCTTTGAGTCACTTCATTCATGACATGAGCCTTGCAATATATTGATCAAGATTGTGTGAAAGCATGTCTCCTCAGAAATTATTTGTTGTTATCGTTTTACCTACTCGAGGACGAGTAGAACTAAGCTTGGGGATGCTTGATACGTCTCCAACGTATCCATAATTTCTGCTGTTCCATGCTTATATTATACCATTTGCTACATGTTTTATATACACTTCGTATCACTTTTATGCATTTTCTGGGACTAACCTATTAACAAGATGCCACAGTGCCAGTTCCCTGTTTTCTGCTGTTTTTGGTTTCAGAAAGTTACTTCTGGAAATATTCTCGGAATTGCACGAAACAAAAGGCCAGTCCCTATTTTTCCAGCACGTACACGGAGTCCGAAGGAGACGAGAGAGCCACGAGGTGGCCAAACCACCAGGTGGCGCGGCAGTGGGCCCCAGCCGCGCCTGGGTGGTTTGGGCCCCTCGGGGGTCCGCCGACATCGCCCCTTCGCCTATTTATTCCCCGAGACGCGAAAACCCTAAAACACCGAGCCTTTCATCCAGAACATATTCGCTGCCGCCGCCGTCGTCAACCCTAACTCGGGGGGTTCTGAAGCTCTTCCCGGCACCCTGCCGGAGAGGGGAATCATCACCGGAGGGCTCTACATCGCCATGCCCGCCTCCGGAGTGATGCGTGAGTAGTTCATCCTTGGACTATGGGTCCATAGCAGTAGCTAGATGGTTGTCTTCTCCACTTGTGCCATCATGTTTAGATCTTGTGAGCTGCCTATCATGATCAAGATCATCTTATTGTAATGCTACATGTTGTGTTTGCTGGGATCTGACTTATATTGATACCTATGTGGAGCTGAATATTATATTATCATGTCTATGTCATTTGTGATCTTGCATGCTCTCCGTTACTTGTTGAAGCCTTGGCCACGTGAATACTTGTAACTCCAAGAGGGGGTATTTATGCATGATAGTTGGGTTCAACCTCTATTTAACCTGGGATAGTGACAGCAAGTTCTAAGGTTGTAGATGTGTTGTTGCCACTAGGGGTAAAACAGCAATGCTTTATTCAAGGATGAATGTATTGTTTACATTACGCACATTACTTAATGCAATTGTCTGTTGCTTGCAACTTAATACTGGAAGGGGTACGGATGTTAACCGGAAAGTGGACTATTTAGGCATAGATGCATGCTGGATAGCGGTCTATGTACTTTGTCGTAATGCCCAAATGAATCTCATAGTAGACACCACAGCTCACACATGCATGTTATATGCACTTATCAATTGTCAATTGCCCAGCTGTAATTTGTTTACCCAGCATGTTAGTTATCTTATTGGAGAGACACCACTAGTGAACTGTGGACCCCGGTCCATTCTTTTACATCTGAAATACAATCTACTGCAATCATTGTTCTCTACTGTTTTATGCAAACAAACATCATTTCCATTCGATACGTTTAACCCTTTGTTTTCAGCAAGCCGGTGAGATTGACAACCTCACTGTTAAGTTGGGGCAAAGTAATTTGATTGTGTGGCAGGTTCCACGTTGGCACCGGAATCCCTGGTGTTGCGCCGCACTACACTCCTCCACCAACACCTTCGAAGCAAACCTCGTTTTCCTACTGGTCGATTAAACCTTGGTTTCATACTGAGGGAAAACTTACTGCTGCACTCATCATACCTTCCTCTTGGGGTTCTCCCAACTGACGAGTGACGTACAAGCAATTGTTCTGGCACTATTAACCTA